>JABUQX010096647.1:0-5000 GCA_015478945.1 Trachelipus rathkii
TATGAAAGACACATTCACATAAACAATTAATTAACGTAACGTTATAATAAAGAAAAAAGAAACAGTTTTGTGTATAACGTAATAGACCTTAATGTGTAGTTATAGTTCTGGTGAATTCTTTTGTTAATTAAGAAAAAAAAGGAAAAATTGTGATATGTAAATAATTGAAAGATATTACTCTACAAAAAGTAGATCTTTAGGCTGGAAAGACCAGCATATATATATATATATATTTTACTGTTAATTTTCATTTTTTCTAATATAAAATTGACTTTCCCACTGTCCGCATGCACATTTATCCGTTATCCGCATGCACATTTGTCCACTATCTGCATGTAAATATAATTGCTATTTACACCCAAAAGCTTTTCCGCTATCCGCATGCACAATTATCCGCTATCCGCATGTAAATGTAATTGCTATTCACATAAAAAGCTTTCCCGCTGTCTGCTTGCAAATTTATCCGCTTCTCGTTTTCAAACATCTTTGCTTTTCGCATAAACAACTATTCGTTACCTACGTTCGAAGATAAGATAACCGATCTTATCAACTACGGTATCGGTATCGTACGACACGTGTCGTTACGCGAAACGCGTATCAGTATCGGTCGGCACCGGTTGCCGCGATTATCAGTAATAAAAACGTGTCGGTATCAGGCTAAAAATCAATAGAACACTGAAATCAAATAAATACTTATGAAATTATATAGGGCCATAAAAACTATTAATTAATATTTTTTTATTAAATACTGATCATTGATTGGTGTTTCTTTGACCATTTCACCAATTTCTATTTGATATTAATTTTTATGAGTTGGAGTATTTAATTTTTTTTAAAGAGTCATTACACTAGGTAAATACTTTTCTTCTTTTGTCCATTTTTTTATACCTTTATTTTATTAACATTTTTCTAACTCTCTTTTATAATATTTCATATGAAATATGTGAGGAGTATTCTTCTGTGAAGGATAAGAGAAAGAAAGAGCGGCTCAACAATTCATGGTGGGTTCTTGAAGAGCTGTTATTGCAACACAACAGCCTCTTGGAAAAGGGCAGAATTTATTCTTCCAGTATTTCTAGTAAGTTTTCTTTCTTACCTACTTCTTTTATTTGTCTTTTTGTTTTATCAAAATTTAATTCCATTTCCATTCCATTCTTTCCTCTCTCTCTCCTTCTCTCTCTCTCCTCCTCCTCTCTCTCTCTCTCTTTCTCACTCATATGTAATATGTAATATGTGTGTGTGTATATATATATATATATATATATATATATATATATATATATTGCATATGTAAATATTTTGATAGAACTGTGTAACTTAAAGTTAAGGTAAAAGTAAAACTGAATCAACTTACAGTTTAATTGTGTCATTATTTTTAACTTGAGATTGTGGAAGCCAGAGTTAAGACAAAGCATAACCTAGTAAGATCAGGATTGATTTTCTCAGACTTAAAACTTTCTTGTAGATCTAAGAAGTGAGAAATGGGATTACATTATACAACATATATATATATAATAATATATATGCCATATATATATATATGTATATATATGTATATATATATGTGCTCATTCTCTCTCTTCTTCTCTCTTTCTCTCCTTATGCTTATATATACATAGCAATAATAATAGCCATACATATATATGTAATAATAGCAGCATAGCATATGTATATGCCTGCTATATAGCATATATATATCTCCTGTCCATCCTCTCCTCCTCTTTCCTCCTCACTGCTCACTCCTCTTTCTGCTTTGGAGGCTAATAGGGTTCATTTTTCCTGAAAATTTTTTTGGTTGTATTAGTGTTGTTTTCAATTTTCAAAAGCAATGTTATATTGTGCAAATGAAGGGATCAATATCTTCCAGGGTAAAATTTTTAAGGGTCCTGTCCCAACTACAAGCTTGGAGATGGCCTTATTACAACACATTCATCATTAAAATAGGAAACTTTTCACTAGAGGGAGTATATAAAAAAATATATATATATATATATATATATATATATATATATATATATATATATATATATATATATATATATATATATATATATATATATATGGTACAGCTTTAAATGCGAGGGAGCTATTTTGACAGGCTGAGAATTACTTTGGCCATTTTCCCACCCCTGCTCAAATTTTAGCCTATACCCGATTGGGAAATATTTATTTACTGCGTAAAATATGCTGTCTGACACATTTGTTCTTAATAACTATATAAACTGTTGGTGCACTTTTTATAAAGTTATATTAACAATTAACAGAGTTACAAACATTTTTCCAAAAAACTTTGCAAAATCTAATTTTTCACCTTCCTGTGGTTTTTATGAATTATCTCGAAAAGTTTAAATCTCACAATTTTTTTTATAAATGCAATTTTTGTTCAGAAATAGCTCAGGAATAATAATCAATGTTAAAATTTAAAAAATTTTTAAAATGTTAAATTTTATTAACATGTGAAATGGGAGGGGTAACTTTGGCCACCCCCTATGGTTATGGGGCAACTTTAGCCAGCTGTGAGGTCGCTCTAAATGCTCTTAAATTAAATAATATAGGGATTTTATTTATTTAATATAATAATATGTTTATATTTATATTTTTTTTTTCCTTTAATTATTTTTTTTTCATTTTTTTTCATTTTTTTTTCATTTTTTTTTCATTTTTTCATTTTTTTTTTTTTTTTTTTTTTACAAAACTTAAATAAGATAAAAGATTAAATGATTAAATTAATATTTATAGCTGTATTTAAAATGGTCAGACATTCAATGCTGAGGACAAGTCTGTGATTTCCCCATCAGACATCATTGAAATTGTAAATAATAATCCCATTACATAAATCCAAGAGGGTAGTATGTGTTTTCAGACCCCCTAAAGGTGCCTGCCATGTAGATAGGTTTTAAAAGTTTTGTTCCAAAAAAAGGAATTTTTCAATTTTTGATTTTATAAAGGAAAATACCATGCAATTACAATTAATTACAGAAACACCCCAAAACAACCTGAAATTTTAAATATAATTAGAAATATTATTACTACAATAAAATAAGACCAATATAAGGAATATTATTACTACAATACAACTTTTGCATACAATGGGGAAACTTTGGCATGGGGTGGCCAAAGTTGCCCCATTGCTGCTGGGGTGGCACAGCCACCCACTGACTCCCTCCTGCCACGGCCACTACAAGGCCGAAGGACCTCAGGAGATTTTGGTGAGTGCTCCCTGAGTATTTGATAAGTAATTTAGATATATAAACTTCTTTATAAAATATTTGGGAATGTTTGGCAGGCATAAACATGTGGCCCACCTGCCAAAGAGTAGCCCGGCCTACAGTTATATATATATATATATATATATATATATATATATATATATATATATATATATGCTATATATATCTATATACATATATATATATATATAAATATATATATAATATATATATATATATATGTATATACTCATATATATATATATATATATATATACTCTTTCACTCATATGTATATATATATATGCTCTCTTTATATATATGTTATATATATATATATATATATATATATGCTCAAAGTTCGTAAAGAATATTCTATTTTTTTGGCCTGTTTTGGTTTTAAAATAATAGAAAACCATTTTTTTTTTTTTTGCTTTTTCAAATATAAATGTAATTAAAAAGTCCTTTAAATGAAAGCATATAACTAATACATTATAATTATATATTTAGATAGTAAATAAATGATAGGAAAAAATGTTTTCAGACTCTAGTAGAGTACATGTAAGATTGAGTAAAGCAGTTAAGTCTGGGTCATAGAATTGAGCTAGAATGGATAAGACTGTCTGAAATAATGAGTCACAGGAACTTTCCTCAAAGAAGGAGGTATACATGACTGGAAAATTCAAAAAAATTGTCAATTGTAATAACAAGAGAATAAGGAGAATGATGCAACAGTTCGATGGCTAGAATAATTGGAGAGAGTTAGTTAAGAATAGGAGAGTTAAGGAGTCAACAATCCCTAAACTAAACTTTATCGAGGAGAGCAATATGTGTGGAAAGTCACACTCATTCACTATTGAAGGGCGAACAACGACCTTATGTAGAACTAGCAACTGGGATGGCGAGGAGAAGTTCTGAAGGCGCCTCAGAACACCCAATTTCCTAGAAACTTCTTAGAAATAACAATGTGATCCTTCTAATAAATATCACAAGAAAAGAAAATATCAAGAATATTAACAGAAGAAGGTTAGAGTTGTGTTTTCAAAGAGGATATTATAGTTGTGTGAAAGATTATGTCGAGTAGATAGATGAAGCTGAGTTATTGAGGTATTGAAAACAACCATGTTTTCTTTAACACAACAATAGGAATCGAAAAGATCAGAAGTCTGTTGCTTCAAGGCTATCCTAGCATCATTTATTTGCTGTTGAATGAGTCGTCTTTGAAACTGAAAGGAGTAATAACAAGATGATAAGAGATGTAGTTATCATCCTAAGAGAGGAGAGAAGACACAGTAAACTGGATCATTGATGCAAAATAAAAATAAAAAAAAGATTTTAGAAAAGAATTTGAGGAACACTACTATGGATAGATTTAAAGGATAAATGGTGGCTATCTACAATAGCAGCCATATAACGACTGGAACGAAAGTCAAGAGAAGGTTACAAAGAGAAGGATAAATACAGAAAGTGGGAAGTTTAGATATTAAAGCTTTGTGCCAGAGTTTATTGAAAGCCTTCGATATGTCTAGCGCCACAGAAAAAAATTCATTGAAATGTGGAAGAGCTGTGAACCAAGAGTCAAAGAGAAAGGAAAGAGGAACAACAGTCGAATGGTCCTTACACAAGTCATACTGGCAATCAGAGATAAGATTAGAAGATTTAAGAGGTTTCTAAATCTTGTTAAGAATAGATTCAAAAACTTTAGGAAGAACAGAGGTTAAAGCGCTGGGACAATAGTTGAATTGTTGACTGGAGCCCCGCTTCTTCAGTACAACCTCCTTGAATGCATTC
>JABUQX010096647.1:10000-13702 GCA_015478945.1 Trachelipus rathkii
AAGCCTCTTTTCTAGCTGCTGCTTTTCGCTCTCCTGCAGAAGGAGTTTCGGTTTCTAGCTTCTTCATCCCTGCTCTTCCACTCTTCGCCCCCACTTGCTTCTGTTCTCACATCAATATTGGAGACGACGGGTCCCTCCAACCTTCGCCCGGTGCTCGACGTCTCCCTCGGAGTAAACGTCAAAGCAGCTAAGGCTGAATTTGAACATATGGTGGAGTTAAGGATATAGTGCGTCCTTCGCCCAAGAGTAGCTTGGTCAGTTACGTCCTCTTTCATATGGTCCTCCAAAGCCACTTGTCAGGCGATTGAGAGGCCAATGTGGAGACTTTCGTGGCCTTGAATGCTGGGACGAGTCTATTGCTATCGCTGTTCTCATATCTCAGTCTGTTCACTTTCATCTTGATGGAGGCAACCATTTCTCGAAGACTGATTTTTGGTTCGAGGCATACGCACAGATCCCTGTCGATCGCTCCTGACGGGCATACCCAAAGAAGGTCGGTGATCCACCTCCATTTGGTATTCTCGTTTGAGTTTCCAGGAAGGACCTTAATTGGTTGTGGGAGGAACTCTGCCTTGAGCTTCTTTTCAAGATTTATAGCTCTGTTCTTCGAGACTTGTTTCCTTTCGCTTGGGGCCTATGTTGACGACCTTCTCAGACTAAGCCAAGTCCTCTGGAAGTGTGGAACAGTAAGGAGCGGCTTTTCGCGCTTGCATTTTCACAGAGGGTTGAAGGCGGGGAGAATGTAATTCGTGTAAACGCCTCGTCGAAGATGCTGGGCGGTGCGTTGTCGGTGGCGTTTTCTTGCTCGCCGTTGAGTTGTTCTCTTGGCGCACGATCAGTCATCGGTGCAGAAGGGTGTACGATGGCGTCCTCTGGGAGGATGGAGTGTTTATCTGCTATCCGCGCTGGCTGTATCTTTACTTCTTTCCTTGAAACCTGGTTTGTTGTTATGTGTGGTAGAGTCGCTCAGAAGCAGTCTTCGGCAGTGGTTAGGGATGGTAAATTTTACCATCGCTTTCTTCAAAATGCAGCTGAACTTCTCCGACCTCTCACCTCTCTGCTCCGCCCGAAGAGAGGATCCTCCACCAAAGTCGATTGGACTGATGAAGGTTCGGGCTGGCATTTGCTGCCGGCCAACGAAGCTCTGCGAATGCCACACTCCCTTGTCATCCTCAAGGACTCTCTCCCACCAGAGTTCAGGTGGACGCTTCCGATTTTGCGGTTGGGGGCGTCTTGCAACAACACCTGAACGGAGTGTGGGACCTCGAGCATTCTTCTCTTTCGCAAGCTCAAGTGCAGAAAACTCACTACTACCCGCTTTCGGTAGGGAACTGCTTGCCATGTACTCGCGGTCCGTCACTTCCGGTACTTTTTGGAATGCCATTCGAGTTCCACATTCTCACAGATCACAAACCTATCTCCTTTGCGTGGCATTCTCCCGAAATGAAGCTGACACTTGCCTAGAGAAGCTCGGCATTTGGAGTATGTGTCGCAGTTCACCACCGACATCAGACACATCTCTGGAGTTGATAACTTCACAGCAGATGCTCTCTCACGCATCCAAGTCAACTCCCTTTCCTCACTTCCCGACATCAACTACGAGGACATGGCAACGTGCCAGGCGTCAGAAGACACTGCTCTTCCGCAGGATTCTTCTCTACAGCTGCAGTGGATCACCCTCCCCGGCATAGCAAAGAATCTCCTGTGTGATATGTCAACAGGACATCCACGCCCATTCGTTCCTCCTTTTCGAAAAGACATCTTTCTCAATCTCCATTCACTTTCTCATCCAGGCATTGAGGCTTCACGCAAGCTGGTTACAGCTCGTTTTGTTTGGCCCGACGTAAATGCCGACGTGACAAAGTGGACTCGCCAATGTCTTTTCTGCCAACGTTCAAAGGTTCAGAGGCACACCAAGGCTCTTCTAGGCACCTTCTTCCCGGCAGGTGAACGTTTTGAAAAGGTTCACATTGACATCGTTGGACCTCTTCCTCCATCCGATGGCAAACGATACATTCTCACCTGTATTGATCGGTTTACTCGTTGGACCGAAGCCATTTCTCTCTCTGTCGCTACAGCGGAATCCATAACCAAGGCTTTTATTGGTCATTTTGTTTCGCGTTTTGGTGTTCCACTCACCGTTACCTCCGACCAAGGTTGACAATTCGAATCATTCCTTTGGAGAGATTTGATGAGTCTCCTTGGTGCGGAGAAGATTCGTACCACCGATATCATCCGCAGGCTAATGGGATCTGTGAGCGTTTCCACCGTCAGTTCAAGGCGTCCCTAGCAGCTCAACCTCTTCCAGAACGCTGGACTTAAGCTCTACCTTTCGTCATGATTGGCATAAGCACTGCTATAAAGGAAGATCTTCAGTGTTCTGCGGCTGAACTTGTTTATGGCTCCACTCTTCGTCTGCCCGGTGAGCTATTTTCTCAATCTTCTCCGCAACTTGCTGATCCACTTTCCTATCTCACCCGCTTAAGACGCTGTGCCACGTCATGGAGACCCACTCCTTCACGACAGCAGAAAACCCATTCTTTTATACCGAAGGATTCCCCTACCTGTACACACCGTTTTTGTGAGACACGATTCTCACCTCACTTCCCTCCAACCTAAATACGACGGTCTTTTTCCGGTTGTACTAGGAAGAAGTTTACACATCCAACGTCATTCGCAGGCCAAGAATGAAATGTTCAAATCGACCGGTCTTTAAGCCGGCATTCTAGAGGCAAATCCTCATGACACTCCAGTTACGGAAGTGTTTCCTCTAACAGTTCCGATTTCTCCTCCTCCACCTTCTTTCGCCACACCTATCTCTCCGCCTGCATCTATCCCTTCTACATCACCTCCACTACCACAGCTTCCTCTGCCGCCATCGTCGCCACCACCTCCAACTTCGGCTTTAGCACCTCCTGCATTGAGCAAATCTACTCCAGCTTCAACTACGACTCTACCTGTTCGTGCTAACACGCGTTCTACCACTCGTATTCCAGTTCCGACCTTTTATTCTCTACCTTCTGGTTCTTTGTCCGGTTCGGTCTTCCTCGCCAGCTTCGATCCCTTCCGCGGCTGTGCGTTGGCCGAGGCACTACCTCACCTAACTCTCCTCCGGTCCTCTGCATTCGAGGGGGGGGTACTTTAGTCGATGCTCGCAACGAGGTGTATTCAGAGTTTCTGCATCGAGAATCTGATTTTCGTACGCGTGGTTGAAACAGAGCTCTGACGCCATTTTTTGCTCGCTTCCAGCCGCTTGAAGCAGTGGTGCAGGAAGCTCATTTACTTTTCATGAAATCAAAGTAACCACCGTAAAAAAAGATTTTATAACTTGTTGCTTAAGGATCGTGTTTTTTTTTTTGTTTCATCCGAGTCTTACACTCAGTCAAAGATTACGACTCCATCTTGTCCAATGTTTGATGTTAATAAAGACTTGTTGAAGAAGCTCTAATTAATTTCCCTCTTCGAGTGTTTTGGGGCTGTGCATCCAACAGCCTGCTAACCAAAGAGACAATTCTCTCCTGCACCTTCCATACTCAAACGCGACAATATATATATATTATATATATATATATATATACTATATATATATAATATTTATATATTATATATACAGTTTAATATTATTATTATATTATATATATATTAATAATATGTATATATATATATATATATATATATATATATATATATAGTATATATATA
>JABUQX010096648.1:0-17500 GCA_015478945.1 Trachelipus rathkii
GGGGAAAGAGGATAGTGTTTATGTTGCTTTCAAGTAATGACAGCCTGGCACCGGCAATATATTGAGACGGGCTAGGTGCATCAACATAAAGAAAAATTGACCGGTTGCTGGGATAGAAGTAACTATGTCATTAATCGGAGAGGAAATAATGATAGACTTAGAACACTGCCCTGCGGAACTCCTTCATCCAGAGTAAGGTTGTTGAACAGAAGAGCACCAAACCTGGATAGATCTGTTTGACAGGAGGCATTTAATAAAGGAAGGGAGCTGTCCTCTGAAACCTAGCGAGTGGAGTTTAAGGAGAACGCCAGTTGAAAATTAAAAAAAAAAAATTCACAATAAGCTACTCTAATGAACAAGCATAGCTTAAACGCTGACAAATACTGAAACTCAAACGGAGATCCTAGTAATGCTTGTAAGTAAAAAGGTTTTGTTTGTATTTAATAGCTAGCCGACAGATAACTAGAATAACGATAAGTATAGATAAACAACAATGATTAAGCCTGCATGAGTCTAGGTTACGGTGCCAACGTGCCCTTGATTTTTCCCCAGTTTGTACCGCGGCGCGGAATAAACTTTGATGCTCAATCTAATTGGGTTAGTCAACGGCCCCTGTATGTCTCACTGCAGCTAAACTCGGTGAGAACACCAAAAAGTACTGAAGGGCAATGCCAAACACTTAACTTTTCATTTCATAATAACCTAGTACGCCTGAAGGAGAACAGAATTTCTTGTAGAAACCTTAAGAAAGGCAAAAAAAAAAAGTAAAGGAAAGAAGGGTTGTGGTGTGGCACTTAAGTATAAGGAAGCGTTTATGAGAGAACATGAAATGAAAAAAAAAAACACGACAACGTGTCATGCAATGAAAGAGTAATCAAAATAAACTAAGAAAAAAATCAAACAAAAAAATCATTCTTATGATCTTCTCTCTCGCCCTCGCTTTTTTTCTCCTTCCACTAATTGCTTTTTACCCTTCACTCAACTCTATTTTTCGTAACAAATAGCAGCCATTTAATAACTCGTATTCGCCCACTAAACATTTCGCGAACTTTCTCTCTTCAAAACATCCATTTGTCAGCTACATCTTTCTTAAACTCTTAATCAACAACTTGTGTCACCGAGTGATGTGAGATTCTTTAGTTTTACTACTGTATAAACCAATAATATTCAACCTATCACCCAAGAACTTGCAATGCAACTATTCTTCAGGTATATGCCCACTTGGGTTCCTTCAATAAAAGCAATCGCTTCAGCCTCAATCGTAGACATTGCAACCCTTCTCATACATCTAGATTTCCACACAATCGGACACCTATTCCTTCTCTATACTTTAGCCTTTGAGAGAATAATGTACCGTTTGAGGATTTACACTTCCCGCAAATTCCATTTCATAGGACGCCACAGTTAGAACTTTTCACTAATCTCTCTCCTACGAATTTCTCAACAAATTTCCATGTTAAAACTGCTTTCCCCCCCCCCCCTTTTTTATTTTTTTCAACTCTCCGCCCTTTTTTCCACGTTTCCACTTTTTAAAGTATTTGCTTCTGTCACTCGCAACCTAACACAAATCAAGTCTTGTTTGTCCATCACGTCTATGCAGAATTTAAATCTGACCTTTACAAAGTATTTTTTTCTTTCTATTGCTCTTTCACCTTAAAAATCTCTCTATTCAGGAACTCCTATACTTTCCATATACCAGTCTTGTTCTAACCAGACACCATCTTTGTTTATGTATGTTCGCACCTATGTACTTAAATTTTTGCACATCTTCTGAACCTATTTCAAGTTGATCTTTCATCTTTTCTATTACCTCTCTGATAAACTCTGTTGTACCTCCAAAACAGAAATCATCTACATGGGTACACATGATCCCCATTAAAACTCCCTCTTTCTTCCAGAAAAACAAAGTTGATTCCAGCTTACTTTTTTGACCTCCCAATTCCTTAATCAACGAAACCATCCACTACCTTATCATACCAGACTCTTGCAGCATCTTTCAAACCATAAGCAGTTTTCTTTAGTTCCCAAATATATTCTTCTTACTTCGTTTCTTTTGGTGGACTTACATACACCCGTCTTCTAATCTCATCTCATCTTGCCAAATAGGGGCCATTTTTACATCAAGAGGGTTCACTCCCAGCCCCCTTTTTATGATACTTAACATAGTCTCAATATTTCTCAGATCAAGTAGGAGCTTCAGTTATTAACCCCTCACCTTCTTCTTCGAAACCCCATTGCAACCGTCTTGCTACACACTTTTTTCATCTTTCACTTTTTCTGCTAAGCACCAAAAGGGGAAAAAAGTGATATTCTCTTTTGGCCCTTTATCTTTCTTTTTTTAAACCTTCATTGCTTCCCAATTTCAATTTTCTTTCAACTTCGCTTTCAAGCACTCGTTCTAAAGCCTGAGTTTTTTATTTATCGTTAATACACTAATATCTTTATTTCCTAAGGATGGAATACATATAGCATGATTATATAGATGCGTGGAGCCAACTTCATTATCTGGTAGGATAATTTTTGATATCCTGCCAGAACCAGCAGAATTTATTATCAGGCGCCTCCTTATATATATATATATATATATATATATATATAATATATTATATATTATAATATATATATATATATATATATATATATATATATATATTATATATATATTATATTATAATATATATATACTATATATATAGTATATATATATATATTATATATATATATATATATATATACTATATATATATATATATATATATATTAATATATTATATATATATATATATCTTTATAATATATATATATATATACTATATATATTATAGAGGTAGAGTAGCGTGCATACCCTCCAGCAATAAAATTACCCCCATTTGGTTTAATGGTGTTGGGGTTGCCACGCATGACATTCAATGCGTAACTGAATCTCGCCTTCTGGTTCTGCGTTCATTTTCACACTCATCTCCAGACAACATCTTACAGACACCACCTTAATCCGCAATATCCATCATACAACACACTTATAATCACACCACCCTTCTAGAACAACTCTTACAGACATCCATATCCCTATGTGAGGGGGAGAAAGAATTGCCCACATGGTATGTTCTGCGTGTCGTAGGAGGCGACTAAAGGGACGGTGGTAGTTGGGTTGGCTGCCCACTACCACTTATCTTTTGCCAGGAATGCTAATACATGCCTCGGAGAAGGTCGTGATTGCCATCAAACTTCTGCACTTAACAACAGTAAAGTACCTAACACTTCGTACAAAACGTAACCTATCACACTTTTTCCAGCATATCTCTAACATTACAAAATGTTAATTTTACATTTAACATAGTAATATTTTAACAAAAATTTAGCATAACACTGTCTAATCATCATACTGACAGCTGATATAATGCTAACGTAACAAACTTTTTACATCAACTTCGTAATATTTAACAAAAATTCATCATAACCTCGTCTAAATATCATAATCCCCCGCGAATAATTGCAAACATAACAAAGTTTTAACCAAACATAACATAAAAATAACAAAATTTTATCCTGACATAACATAAAAAGTTCTAGGAATAAAATATCACAGTAATGCGTAATAGTTTACTGATTTTTAAAACATAAATCAGTAAATCAAACCATCGTCCAACTACCATCCAACTCTACCACGCACCAGCCATGATCTATTGAACTATAGATTCAAGTCCATATTTCGAGTATCATTTTGGATAAACTTAACATAAAAATAAGTTCTTTATATACTGACCTACGAATATTGCTTACGCAAACCTCATTTTAGCTTCCATAAAGTTAACATATCATAATCTGAATTAAGAATATAATGTACAAATGCAAACCTAACATACCATTGCGTATGAATAATCCGCTAATATCCTGAAAATTCCCTACTTATCAAAGCTAAAGTAGCTAACAAGTCATACAGTACTCAATATGTTCCATCTTCTCCCGCATTCCAGCACCAGGTAAAGCCGCATTATCTAACAAAGTCCCTTAAAAATGACCATCTTTCAAAGTTAAGCATCTTGAACTATGAATTGACACTATCTTCAACAAAGTGTCAATCGTTTTATAACATCATTTGAACTAAGAATAAACGTAGACATTAGCAAAATTCTCGGGCAAACCTAACATTACTCAACAAAAACTTAACCTAAGCTCACGTTTCTAACACATCATCGTCAGTTAACACAGTAATATCTTACAAAACTCACCATTTCTCTAACAAATCAGTGTTAATTTCCAGAGCTGGGCGTTGCGCCTATGCGCCTATGGCGCACTATCAATTTGTAGGCGCAACAATTTTTAAAAAAGCGGACTAAGCAAAGGCACAGCCAATTCTCTGCGCTTATAGCCGCGCCTATGAACACTGAAAAACAAAGCATTTTTTTTACCCTAAAGTTAGAATAGAAGCGTGCAACTGTGTCATATTCTATAATTATCTTTTACTTTTATATATATACTATATATATATATATATATAAGTATATTATATATATATATATATATATTTATATATATATTATAGATATTATTATATTAATATATATATTATAATATATATATATATTATATATATATAATATATATCTTACTATATATATATATATAATATATATATATATATATATATATATATATTATATTATATATAATATTATATATATATATATAATATATACTCATATATATATATAATATAGCTATATATATAACTAGTTCAGTAGTTCTAAACTACAAATAAATTGGCAATTATGGCTCTAAATTTTCACCTTCTTCAGCGCTCGTGCTGACACGTCCTGGGGGAAAACATGGACCAGCAATGACATGGAGGAGGAAGAGGACCTGTAGATATTAGTTTACGCTGTTTTAATAACAAAATTATTAAATGTTGTTTTTTCTTCCTTATAAAAGCATGTTTTTATTATCCGCACTAAAGTTTACTTGCAAATAAATTTAGGCAAACAGCACCTGGCCGGCGAAAAGTCGCAGGCGCAAAGGGCAAAGGCGCATAGGCGCATAGGCGCAAAGGCGAATAGGCGCTGATGTGACAAAAATATAGGCGCCTAGGCCGGCGGCATAGGCACAGGCGCACTCAAAAAATTATAGGCGCGCCCAGCTCTGTTAAATTTCATACTTGTCTAACATTTAACATAACCGTATCCTCAATTACGAATAAATATATATTTACATAACGTACCTACTTACGAATAAACAGTTTCATTAACTAAGAGTATCTAAAGCAACACACTCACCTCCCGAGAGAAAACCCAAGGGGATGCGCCCCTTGAAAGGGTGTGAATCCTGAGAAGGGGGGTCACCCCGAAGGGGGTCACCCCGAAGGGGTGTAAAGCGGTTTTGGGCTTTCAGCCTGAATATACTAAGACAGGGCTGAGGCCTTACCACCTCCTTTGGCAGGGGTATGCGGGAGAAAGATGGAACATATCGAGTATTGTGAATGACTTGTTAGCTACTTTACCCTTCTGATAAGTAGGGAATTTTCCAGGATATTAGCGGGATTATTCATCACGCAAACGGTAGTTAGGTTTGCATGTACACTTATATCTGAATTCGATTATGTATGTTAACTTTATGGAAGCTAAAGCTTGTTGGCGTAAGGCATATATTCGTAGGTCACGTATCTAAAAGAACTTATTTTTATGTAAGTTTATCCACAAATGATACTCGAAATATCACTTGAATCAATAGTTCAATAGATCATGGCTGGTGGGTGGGTAGGGTACTGCATGGATGGGTGGTTTGAATTTACTGATTTACTGTTTTTAAAATCAGTAAACTATTACGCATTACTGAGTGATATTTATTCATAGAACTTTTTTTATGTATATATATAACAATTTTTTTATTTTTATGATTATGTTTCGGTTAAAACTTTGGTTATGTTTTGCATTATTCGCGGGGATTATACATATTTAGCACGAGGTGTATGATGATTTTTGTTAAATATTACGCAAGTTGATGTAAAAAATTTTTACGTTAGCAGTAATTCAGCTGTCAGTATCGATGATTAGACAGTGGTATGCTAATTTTTGTCTAACATAGTTACGATGTTAACGTAAAATTAACATTTGATATGTTAGAGATATGCTTGAAAAAAGTGTGAATAGGGTTCGTTTGTAAGAAGTGTTAGGTACTTTACTGTTGTTAAGTGGGGGAAGTTTGTTAATGGTAGTAGTTTATTCGTACGTGTATGGTGTGTTAGGCTTTGTCGTTGTACGTATATTCTAGTTTCAGGGCGGTATATTTGATACGACTGGTCACTTTGTTTAGGGATTTTGTTTGTATATGCATTAGCTGTTGCTGATTGTTGGAAAAGGGGGGCTACATTGCAGTTTGTATATCCGTTAGCTGTTTTACTTTGATAAGTGGGGTTAATTTTGTGAATGTTAGCAGATTATTCATACGTGAGGTAGTTGTTTTGTGTCGTTGTACCATTATATTCTAGTTCAGGTCTATGATATGTTAGCTTTCAATTGAGGTGAAAAACTTTTGTTATTAACATATATTCGTGGGTATGTATGATATATAGGTAAGGTTATGATAAATGTTGTTAATTATTACTATGTTAAGGTAAAAACTACCAGAATTGTTAAGATACCGTTTGAAAGAAGTGGTGGAACAGGTCTACGTTCTGTGCAATGTTAGTTACTCTTTACTGCTGTTAAGTAGAACTTGTTAATGTTGAATGTTTATCGATCTTAAAGGTCTGTTAGGATTTGTCGATGTACGGTTATATTCTTAGTTCAGGTTATGCATGGTTAGCTTATTGATGTTAAACTTTGCTCACGTAAGCGGTATTTCGTTGTTCAGTGTATAAAGAACTTATTTTTTTGTTATGTTTAGTTAAAACTTTGTTATGACATGAATCGAATATAATCATTAGATCATGGACGGGTGGCATGGTGGGGGAGTAGAGGGACGGATGGTTTGATTTACAGGTTTATTGATTTACAGCTTTAAAATCAGTAAACTAATCAACATTTTTTATGATATTTCTATTCAAAGAACTGTTTTTTATGTATGTATGGATTAAAACTTTGTTTATATTTTTTTGTTATGTTTGGATAAAACTTTGTTTATGTTTGCAATTATTCGTTGGGACTTATGATATTTCGGTATGGTTTTTGATGACATTTGTTAATTTTACTATGTTTTAATGTAAAAAACTTGTTATGTTAGCTTTATATTCGCTGTCAGGTATGCTTATAGACAGGGTTATGTTAATCTTTGTTAAATACTTACATGTAAATGTAAATTAACATTGATATGTTAGAGATTGCTTGAAAAAAGTTTTGAATAGGTTACGCTTCTGTACGTTGTGCTAGGTATTTACTGTTGTTAAGTGTGGAACTTTTGTTAATGTTAGTGTTTATTCGCGCGTAAGGTGTGTTAGGTTTGTCGTGTACCATTATTTTCTCTAGTTTGGTAATCGCTATGTTACTTTATAATGTGAAACAATGTTACGGTTAGCCTATATTCGGGTGTTAGTATATAACGAACTTATTTTTGTGTTATGTTATCCGAGATGATACTCGAAAATGTGACCTGAATCAAGTAGATCAATAGATCATGGAGGGGTGGGTGGAGGGGGGCGGGGGTCGATGGTTGGATTTACTGATTGCTGCTTTAAGGAATCGGTAAACTATTCACTTTACTACGATATTTTATTCAAAGAACTTATTTTTATGTTCTGTTTGGATAAAAACTTTGTTATTTTTGCAATTATTTGTTGGGGGGTTTACTGATAGTAGACAAGGTTTTGATAATTTTTGTTAAATATTACTATGTTAATGTAAAAAACATTGTTACGGTAGCATATAATTCGTTGGTCTTTATGATAATTAGACCAAGAATGTGATAAATTTTTTGTTAATTACTGTGTCAATGTACAATTAACGTTAATTGTTAGACATATGCTTGAAAAATAGAATAGGTTACGTTTGCTTGCAATGTTAGTTGTACTTTACTGGTGTTCAAGTGTGGAAACCTTGTTAATGTTTGAACAGCTATTCATGCATACGTTGTGTTAGGTTTGGTCGTTGTACATTATATTTCTTAGTTCAGATGATGATATGTAAGCTTTTATTAATGTGAAAACTTTGTTAGCGTTAGCCTATATTCGTTTGATTGTATGATAATTACCCAATGTTATAGTAAATTTTTTTTGTTAAATATTTTTATGTTAATCTAATTAACATTGCTATGTTAGAGATATGCTTGAGAAAAGGTGTTGAATAGGTTACGTTTTTTGTACGCTATGTTAGTTACTTTACTGTTGTTAAGTGTGGAACTTTGTTAATTTTAACCGTATATTCGAGATTGAGAGGGCTCAGGTTTGTTTTTGTTTGTATATTTAATATTCTTAGACGCAGTTGACTGGTATTTTAATTTTTATTAATGTTATACATTGTTATGTTAGCAATATATTCGTTGTCAGTATGACGAATCTTGTTTTTTATGTTTATGTTTTATCCAAAATGATACACGAAATGTGACTTGAATCAATAGATCGATAGATCGATAGATCAAGGGGAGGGTAGGAGACGATGAGGAAAGTAGGGTGGACTGGGCTTGATTTACTGATTTATTGCTTTTGTGCATGTAAAAACACAATTTTTTACGTTATAAAAATAAAAAGAATAAAATTTTTATAAAAACAAAAAGGTTTAACGAAAAATTAAAATTAATTTTTTTTTAAAAACACAAAAAGTTATGTCGACCGCTGTGAAAAACATGAATCAAATGTATAGCGATGTTTCGAAAACAAACAAAACAGAATCATCGGTAATTGCTCATGTTTTGAAAAGTGGGAGGAGTTTGGAACCAATTTTCGACTTGCATGCTATTAACTCTAGTGAACAGGATCCACATCAGCATGCGACATGTCGTTCTGCTGCATTGTTAGTTACTTTAGTGTTGTTAAGTATGGACCTTTGTTAATGTTAGCCAATTATTCGATCATAAAGGTATGTTAGGGTTTGTCATTGTGCGTTTATATTCTTAGTCTCAGTCAGGATAATGATATGTTAGCCTTATGATGAGAAAACTTGTTAAGTCAGCATATATTTGTTGACCCATATGATAATAATTAGGTTAAGGTATGGTAACTTATTGTTAAATCTTACTATGGTAATATAAAAATAATCAGCTATAATGTTACGATCATATGAGTGAAAAAAAGCTGTGAATAGGAAATACGTTCTGTATGCAATGTTAGTATACTTTACTGTTGTTAAGTATGAAACTTTGTTAATGTTAACTGTTTATTCTTGTTTAAGATGTGTTTAGGTTTGAGGGAATGTACATTATATTCTTAGTTCAGGTTTATTTAGCTTTATTGATGTGAAACTTTGTTACGTCGCATATATTTGTTGACCTGTATGATAATCTAGGATAAAGTTTTTTTTTCTATTGGTAAAAAAACTTTTGTTTTTACATGTTACTATTGTTAATGGTAAAATAACAGCTATAACTGTTAGAGATATGAGTGAAAAAGTGTGAATAGGATACGTTCTGTACTGAATGCTTAGTTACTTTACTGTTGTTAGTTAACTTTGTTTAATCGTTAACTGTTTATTCGTGTTTAAGATGTGTTAGGTTTGTTGGTGTACATTATATTCTTAGTTCGGGTTATATGTTAGCTTTATTAATGTGAAAACTTTGTTACGTTAGCATATATTCGTTATGATAAATTTTTGTTAAATGTTACTATGTTAATGTAAAATAATTATTATGCTAGAGATGTTTGAAAAAAAAAGTGTGAATAGGGTACGATCTGTATGCAACATCAGTTACTTTCCTGTTGTTAAGTATGGTATTTTGTTAATGTTGACTGTTTATTCGTGTTTAAGGTATGTTAGGTTTGATGTTATACATTAGATTCTTACATCAGGTTATGTTATGTTAGCTTTATTGATGTGAAAACTTTGTTATGTCAACATATATTCGAGGGTTAGTATAAAAAAACGACATATTTTTATGCTATGTTTATCCAAAATGATACTCTAAATATGACTTAGTCAATAGATCAATGCTCAATAGATCAACAGATCAATGCCTCAATAGATCAGGGTTGTGGTGGAGAGAGGGGAGGGAGGGGTGGGTCGATTTACTGATTCACTGATTTATCGTTTTAGGGTATGTAAAAACACAAATTTTTTACGTTATAAACATGAAGAGTGTAAAATTTTTAGTAAAAACAAAAAAGTTTTAAAGAAATAAAAATAAAAATTAAAAGGTTTTAAAAAAAAACAAAAAAGTTTTAAAGAAATAAACAAAAGTTTTTAAAAACAAAATGTTTTAAAGAAATGAAGTTAAAAATAAATAAAAGTTATTTAAAAACAAAAAGTTTTAAAGAAAAAAATTAAAAATAAATAAAAGTTTTTAAAAAACAAAAAGTTTTAAGGAAATAAAATTAAAAATAAATAAAAGTTTCTTAAAAAAAAAAGGTTTTAAAAAGAATGAAATTAAAAATAAATAAACAAACACATCGCTATATCTGTGTTTATGAATATTACCTCATCGAGCTTCGTACTGTTTCGTTCTGTAGCGTGTAGTTACTTTACAACTGCTGTTTAGTATGACCTTTGCTAATGTAGCAGTTTATTCTTGCTTAAGCTGTGTTAGGTTTTTCGTTGTATGTTATATTCTTGATTCAGACTATGATGTGTTAGCTTTGTTAAGGCAAAAACTTTGTTACGTTGGCATATATACGTTGATCAGTATGAAAATTAGGTACGGTGATGATAAATATTACCGTGTTAATGCAAAAATAATAATGATATGTTAGAGATATGTTTGAAAACGTGTGAATAGGTTACGTTTTTGTATGCAACGGTAGTTACTTTACTGTTGTTAAGTATGGAACTTTGTTAATGTTAGTGATTTATTCATGCATTAAGGTATATTAGGTTTGTCGTTGTATATTATATTCTTAGGTCAGGGTACTGATATGTTACTTTATTGATGTGAATCTTTGTCGCGTTCAGCCGTATTGTTCGTTGGTCGTATGATACTTAGGTAATGGTGATGAATGAATTTTTATTAAATGTTACTATGTTGTGCCAAAAATTAATAATGATATGTTGAGAGATATGTTTTGAAAAAGTATGAATAAGTACGTATTGATGCAATGTTAGTTACTTTAACGTTGATAAGCAAAGAAATCTTTGTTAATGTTAGATGTTTATTCGATCATAAGGTATGTTAGGGTTTGTTGTCTGTACATTATATTCTTAGTTCAGGCTATGATATTTAGCTTTATTGATGTGAATCTTTGTTGCGTTAGATATATTCATTGATCAGCAATGAATAATTACATCAGATTTGTGATAAATTTTTGTAAATGGTTACTATGTTAAATGTAAATATCAGTGTGCATGTGTAGAAAAAGTGTAAGTAGATTACGTTCTGCGCTCAATGTACTTAACTGTTGTTAAGTATGGAACTTTGTTAATGTTAACTGTTTATTCATGTTTAAAATGTGTTAGGTTTGTGTGAGTGTACATTATATTCGTAATTCAGGTGATGCTATGTTTGGTTATTGATGTGGAAACTTTGTTCCGTTAGCATATATTCATTGATCCGTATGATAATTACACACGGTTTGTGATAAAATTTTTGTTAAATGTTACTATGTTAAATGTAAAAATGATCAGTGATATGTTAGAAAAAGTGTAAGTAGATTACGTTCTGCGCTCATGTTAGTTTTACTTTACTGTTGCTAAGCTATGGAACTTTGTTAATTTGTTGCTGTTTATTCCATGTTTAAGATGTGTTTAGGTTTGTGAGTGTACATTACATATTTGTAGTTCAGGTGATGCTATGTTTGCTTTATTGATGTGAAAATTTTGCTACGTTAGCATAGATTCATGATCAGTACAATATTAGACAAGATAATGATACATTTGAAAAATATTACTATTTAATGTAAAAAAATATCCAGGATTGGAGTAGGGACGGGGGAGGGGTGGGGTGGTTTTGAATTACTGATTTTACGGTTAGGGTAGTTAAAAAACAAATTTCTAAAGTTATACGAATATGAAAAGCATAAAATTTTAGTAAAAACAAACTGGTTAAAGCCATATAAAAACAAAAATAAATGAAGTTTTTGTGTTATGCTTATAACAAAATATGACATGAATCAATAGAACATAGCGGGAAGGGTGTGAGGCACTGGGGAGATTGAGGAAGGTGGGGAGGCTCTGGAGGCTCTGGATGCTCTGGAGGCTCAGGAGGCTCTGGAGGCTCTGGAGCCTCAGGAGGCTCTAGAGGCTCTGAAGGCTGTTTGATTTATATAAAAAAACGTAAATTTTTTTTAAGTTAAAAACTTAAAAAAAATAAATGATTTAATTTTTTTTTTTAATTTTTTTTAGTTTTTTTTTTTTTAAATTTTTTAAATTTTTAAATTTTTAAAAATTTTTTAAATTTTTAAATTTAAACACCAACATTGTTGTTATACGAATGTTTTTTAACTCGGCACCGCAGCGGCTCCAGCACCGGTGCCGGAGCCAACTCCTCAGATTCCTATACCAATTCTTTCTAGAAATTCAACTTTAAATCCTCTCACCAAATTTCAGCCTTATACGAACACTTCGATTTTTACGGCACCGCACCGGCTCCAGCACCGGTGCCGATGCCAACTCCTCCAATACAGGTTGTGCTGAACGGAGAGGAACCGGAGTCGAAACCGGAGTCGGAACCGGAGCCTGAACCGGAGTTGCAGGAACCGCAGCAGCAAACGCTGAAGGTGGCTCAAAAATTGATTCCCTACGGGAATCAATTTTTTACGAACTATCACAAACATACGTTCGCGTGGTCGGCCAGGTGTCCACCTGGCTCTAGCTCACTTTTAAGCCTAATCTTTGCTCACTCACAAACCCTCAACAAGGGCGTAAGCAACACTTTGAGCTACGCTCTCGGGGGGAGGTACCCCCTATATACATCCTAGAGACTTGAAATTTCGCCTGTTTCGAGCTTAACCCATACATAGAACATATTCCAAGTTTGAAAGCAATACCTCTATTCCTTCATATCGAAAAGGCTGCTGGAGCTCAGATGGCTAGTATACTACTCAGGGGATCTTTCCGCTTCCGATCCGATTTTCTTTCATTAGAATCGGGTAACAGTTTTCCATCAGAGTGGATGACGAGCGGCGTTTCGGGATTGAACTCGGCCATGATTCTGTTTGCCAGGTTCTTTACGGATTTCTAAGGTGAATGATGAAGACGATATGGACAAGGTGACAGAGGATAGCTTCCCTCCAGCGACAACGAGTGCTGAAGCAACAAGGGACATCGCTTGGTACTAAGAGTCCAAGACCCTAGTTATATCCAGAATATTTTGAATTAGGTCGAGTGAAAAGCCAAAAGCTTATAAAATTGTTCTGTACTTTAAAATTCACTAGACCCTTTATCTTTGCTGCGCGAAGTTGGTGTTTTGTCCCTTTTCTATAGGTACTACAGCGGCAAGTGCTCAAGGGAACTGACCACGCCCTAATTGCACAATAATAAATATTGTGTAGATATTAGAAACCCCAGGTTTGTTGGCTTTGGTGCTTTCTTCTTTCCAGCCAGTTCTGTTTCGTGGAATTCTCTTCGGTCTTCTGTTTCCTGCGGAATTTACTCTCCCTCACTTTAACGCCTGCGTCTCTGCTCACCTACGAAATATGCGTTAGATGTCACTGTATCGGTTATGATTTTATTTTTAGCCCCTTTTGTCATTTTGCATCCCTTTCTCGTCGAATAAGGCTGGTGAGCGGTAGTGATATATATATATATATATATATATATATATATATATATATATATATATATATATATATATATATATATATATATATATATATATATATATATATAATATGATAATATATTAAATATATTTATCTATATTATATATCATATATATATATTTAAATATATATCGTATTATATAGGTATTATATATATATTATATATATATATATATATATAAAGTTTAATCAAAAATAAAAAATTTTAGGGACGAAATGAAAAATATTTAAAGCAAATAAAAACAAAATTATTGCTTGTTTTTGGATCTAGTTTCATGCGCGACATTCTTAATTTAATAAAATGTATTGAAAGTTAAAGTGCTGAGCAGTCAAACGTAAAAGAAAATGAAAGAGAAATGATATTTAAGGGTAACTAAACATTTTTTTTTTTATGCGAAATGGAAAATATAAATTTTTCCTAGGGGTAACCTCACCTGACCTGATCTAACCTAATATAATCTAACCTAACCTTATTTCTCCCCTAGGAGTTAGGGGGGAAAAAAAGGTCATTTCGCCCCTAGAACATCTATTTATGTATCCATATAGGTTACCTGCAATATTTTTTTTTTGGATGCCGACCTCCCATTCCGGGTGGCCGTTAAGTAAACATTTGTCCATATATATATATATATGTATATATCATATTATATACTATATATATATATATTTTCTATAGTACACCACGGAGATATGTACAAAATAATATTTAATATATATATATATTAATATATATACTATATACTATCTATATATTTTACATTGTCACCACCACTCACCGGGAACAGAGCCTATTCAGGGAGCGGGGCGTTGCACGCTAAAATTTCATCCACCAGCGTAAATTACGCAGATGACCACAGAGACGCAGGCTTTAAGTGAGGGAGATTAAATTCAGCAGGAAACACAGAGATGGATAGAGAATTCCCATAACAGATGTGGCCAGAAGAATGAAGCACCGCAACACGACAAGCCTGGGTTACCTACTCAACACAAAACTCGTGAGCACGACACAGCACCCTTGTGCTACGAGGGCGCGAGGGCTCCGTAAAGGTGGTGGTACGCGAGTGGTAAGTTCCCTCGAACACCTGCCGGTGCGGTACCTATAGAAAAGAGATAAAGCACCAACATCCTGCCGCAAAGATAGAGGGTCAAGTAAACTGGAAAGAACAAAACAGTTTATAAGCCTTTTGGCTTTTGAATCGACCCTGTCCAAAAAGCCGGGTGAAACCAGAGTCCCCCAGATATGAGAACAGTACTCCATACAAAGGGGGCGGATGAGACCCTTGTATCGCTGAGTAACTGAGAAGAGGAAAAAAAATCTCGCAGTCTAAACAGAATCCTAGTTTCTTTGAGGCCGCCCTAGCAGACGTTTGGATGTGAGGTTTCCAAGACATTTTTTGTTTATGTTAGGCCAAGGATGTTTAATTGTCAACAGGAGAGAGACGAGAGAACCGTCGAAAGAGATATTAAGTTTAGGAAAGTTAGAAGAGGGAGATTTGTAGAAGTTTGAGTTTTAAAGATTGAATTTCACCGGTTTGAACCGACCCTTAATCGGAAATTCCTATTCCAGAATAGCGAGAATAGAATCGGAAGATTTAAGACCGAGAGGCAATTCTAGAAGTAAATAGAGGGAGCAGAATTGAATGAGTTGAAGAATGAAGGGTCGAGTCATCGGCAATATGAGTTGGATAGAGTTAGAATGTGGCAGGTGAGACAGATCACTTTTTTATGAAACTAAGATAAAGTAGGAGATAAGACAGACCTGAGGAACACCACTATTAAACAGAAAAGAAGAAGAAAGTCGCTCCATGCAACCCACAGCCGATATTTGAGTGACTCGAAAGAAGCTAGACATAAGTAAGCAAGAGAAGGAGGATACCCAAAGGAGGGAAGCTTGGAAAGTAGTGAGCGTGCCATACCCCGGTCAAATGCTTTGGATATGTTCAAGGCGCACACGCAAGTCTCCCCGTAGTTTCTGAGGGCGGAAAACCATAAATCGGTTAAATAGGAAAGTATCTTCACCAGTAGACGCTCGAACGCCGAAACCTATCTGGCGATCGGAAAGAAGAGAATGAGATTCCAGATGGTCTAAGAAGTGAGAGTTAAGGAGGGTTTCAAAGATCTTAGATAGAATACAGGTGAGAGCTATTGGGCGATAGTTAGAAGGATCAGAGCGGGTTCCTTTTTTTCGGAATAGGTGGGACATGTGCGTGCTTCCAACACTGAGGGAAAGTGTTAGTAATATATAAAGACATAGAGAATATAGTTTGAGCTAGGGAGGGGGCAGCTCGGAAGCACACTCCCTCAAATCGGGAGGAATGCCATCCGGGCCCCCGCCTTCCCTAACGTTCATAGATCTCAGGACCTCATGCACCGATCCAATGTAATCACAGGCAAAGAAATAGGATACCTGAGAGGAGAAGGTGGAGGAAGAGGGAATGCCAGAATCGTCCAGGGTTGAGCTTTAGAAGGAAAATGAGGCCGAGCGATTGGCCTTTTCCAGTTGGAGAGTTAGTGGCAACAGAGCCATCAGTAGATTCGAAATAAGAGAGGAAAGGCCGATTTTACAGAAAGTTGCTAGAAGAATGTTTTTTGGCAAGAGGCCAGAAAGATTTTGTCAGTAGGAGAACCACGGAGGTTAGCGCACTTACGTTTGATGAAAGCCCGCCTTTGCCTCGTCCGAAGAGTATCCCAGCAACGCCTTTCCTATGCTGAATGAAAATCGCGAGAGTGATAGAGAACGAGAATTTTCCAACCCCGATAAGCGCTGTCTCTAGCCTGAATTGGCCAAAGAACAGGCACGATCGAACCATGGATTATGAGGAGAGAAAGATTTAGTCGAAGAAGGAATGAACTTGCTCATCCCGTCAACGATTCAGCTCCCACCTTAATGGCAGAAGCAGAAGCGTCATCAGAGTCAAAGCAGTCATTCCAATTATAGTTAGCGTAGAACCGACGCAAGGCCCCCCAATCACCCCGATCGAAAAGTGCCAGAAAAAAACGCGTAGGGCAGGATGGAGCTGTTGGGGAGAAAGTATTTAAAATTAAGAGATATAAAGGTTGTGGTCAGATTTACCAATAAGGGCGAACGAAGGTAGTGTATTTTTAGAGAGAAGGACTAGTGGTGGAACAACATAGGTCAGTGTGTTCAAGAATTGGTTGGGACGATCCGGATGTGTGTGGGTTCTTTAATTAGTTGCTCCACGATCGTTTGAGAATGCTGATGATTCGGCCTCCTCTCCGCACCTAAATCAGTATGAGAGGATGCCCAACCATTCAGTGTTGTGTACATTGAAATCCCCTAAAATAGAGGACTCAGTATTTGGATGAGAGATATAAGTTCCTCGTGAGAGGTAGTAAGATATTCAAAGAAAGAGTGAAAATCTGTTCTGTTAGGAGAACGTAGCAGAAGCACAAGATTAATGTAGTAAGAAGGAGAAAGATTTGAGCCACAGAGCATCGAAGATTTAGGAGATCTCGAGATTACGAGACGTGTTACAGAGTATTAATGTTTCAATAGGCACAACACTCCACCTTCAGACGGAAATTTGAAATAAGTTATAGTTACGATATGTTTAAACGAGTTAGAGGGTGAATTCTTTGCCATCTGAGTCTCAGACAAGAGCAAAAGGTTAGTTAGAGTTAGATCGGTGATATCACAGAGGTTCAAAGTTA
>JABUQX010096649.1:12500-17500 GCA_015478945.1 Trachelipus rathkii
ATATATATATATATATTTATATATATATATATATATATATATATATATATATATATATGCTGCTAATATATATATATATATATATATATATATATGTATATGTATATATATATATATATATATATATATATATATATATATATATATATATATATATATATATATATATATATATATATATCTCTTTTATATAATTTTCTACGAATAAAGTGAAAATAGGCGAAATTATTTTCAAATGAGAAATAAAAATTAAAGGAAAATTTATGAAACAGAAAAAGATATAAACTTTCTTTGTAAATGATGAATTTTCAAATATAATTTAATTAACATTAACAAAAAGGTAAAAAGAAATTGATCTATAATTTTTTGGGCCTCACACCTAAGCTTATAAAACTAAGTAAGCTTAGACAATTTATTTCAATTTAAATTTGATGCATCTACGTAAAGTTTGCAGAATGAATGTAGACGCAATGCCTTTTTTTTGTTAATGAATACCGGCAGGGTGTTTACGGTACCCTGGTTATGTATTGCAAACCGCGCGCGGACTACCGCTCGCTCCCGGCAACACCGGTGCCAAAAATTAATATTAATTCCTCTTTTTCCGTACAACATTGAAAGAACGCAACCTTAGCGTAGGTAAGCTTAAAATTTTCCTTTAATATGTGATTTTTACCTCATCGTCGTAAATTAATTTTGTTCGTAGAAAATTTGCATGACCCTATATATATATATATATATATACTATATATATATATATATATATATATATATATACCTTCTATATATATATATATATATACCTACTTTTATATATATACCATATACATAATATAACTACTCTCTTTACTCTACCTACACTATATATATATATAATTGAAAAAGGTTAAACCCTTAAACCCAGAATTAAAGATGGTTTGCTGTTGAATTTCCCATTCATTGATCTTTTCTTTTATTATTTTTTGTTATCGTTTTTGTTATTTATTTCACAATGAGGTGGAATTTATCAAACTTCTCTTAAAATTTAATTAATATCTTAATTCCAACACTGGAAAATGTATTGAAATTCTCACCAAAATCTTTACACACACTTCACTACAATAGCAGTTCCTTAACAAAATAGTAACAAAAACTTCCTTACATGTAAATTATTACATAAATACATACATCTCAATTGGGCAGAAAAAAATTCTTACTATTTTTGAAGCTAAACATCCTCAATGCAAATTTATTTTCATAAATTAAAACTCTCTTTCAATACAAATGTTTCTCATATCCTCCCCTAATTCGGAGGATGTTAGCCAAGCTGGTCTACAATTAATACTGAGGATTGATAAGCAACGAAGAGTTTGCTTTAAAAGTGAACTTTCAGATTTAGTCTCTAAGAGATTATCGTGAATATCCCCACCATTACTCTTCTTCCAATTATTCTCTCCTTCAACAAACATATTCACTTCTGAATCATGTTCTATACTAGAGTTCTTGTATATTAGAATTCTACAGCCATCTTTAAGAATTACCCGTCTTCTGTTATGCTTTTCTCCCAGTGAAGTCCAGTTCAAAATAAATGGAAGAAATATATAATCTCAAAAAAAAGAATCCAAATCCGAAAGATGACTCAACCCATATAGGTTAGAAAGGAATCAGATGAAGTTGAATGAGAAGAAAGAACAATTAGAATAAATAACAAGAGAAAAACTTTGGAAATAAAAACAAAAAGGGTTTTTATAATTTGAGAATAAATGAACTATGAATGTCACTCAAGACAAAACATATACAGTATACTCTCTCTCTCTCTCTCTCTCTCTCTCTCTCTCTCTATATATATATATATATATATATATATATATATATATATATATATATATATATATAACTATATATATATATATATATATATATATATATATATATATATATATATATATATATATATATATATATATATCCCTATTAGTAGTAATAGCAGCAGTACTAGTAGTAGTAAAAATAGCAAGATCATTTATCTCATTTGCATAGATATAAACCAAAACTACAAACATTTGAAAGAGGTTTTATGTCTATTCCATTCCCCCCACCTTCTTCATTAACTCTCCCCAATAATCTTCAAACCCCTTTTTCTGTCTCTGTCCCTCTTCCAACCCCCAAACCTCCCCACCTTTTCGGTTTGGGAGTCTTTTATGTGAACGAATCCATTCTCTCTCTTCGATTCACCATTAACATTTTAATTTTAAAGCTTTTAAAGATTTCTTTATAAGAGTCTCTCACCCTAAACGGTCACTCCTTCTTATATATATATATATATATATATATATATATATATATATATATATATATATATATATATATATATATATATATATATATATATATATATATATATATATATATATATATATATATATATTTATATATATATATATATATATATATATATATATATATATATATATATATATATATATATATATATATATATGGTGAAACTAAAGAAGTTACCCGCATGATATCTCGAAAACTAAGATAGGTACAAGAAAACTGATAACATATATGGAATCAGCGTATGAAATTTGTATGGAAAATGAATTTTTTTTTTTTTTTTTTTAATATCTCCAAAACTACGATAGGTACAAGAAAACTAATAACATATATAGAATCCTTTGTATGAAATATGAAAGGGATTTTTAACTAAAGAATACCCCCCCGGGTAAACCGCAAAGATGCAAAGAGTCGGGGTCTCTCGGCCTCCTGGGGGACGACGGGGTAGGACTATTTCCCCCCCTCCGGGGAGGGTCTCCGGAACCCCGCTCTTTGGTTTTTGGGTGTCTGGGGTTCCTCCGCCCCTCCCCAAAAGGGGTATGGAAAACGTCCCCCCTCTTGTCCCACCGTTGAAACCAGGCCCCTAAAATTTATACATGTTTCCAAATATATTTATTAGTTTTCTTTGAACCTATCTGAATTTAAAGACAAAAAAATAAAAAAAAAAAAATTCCCATTTCATGCCTTCTGCGCTGATCGTTTTCTTGCCTGTAGTTTTTTAGTTATATATATATGAATTTTTTATTTTTTTTTTTTATATATATATATATATATATATATATATATATATATATATATATATATATATATATATATATATATGCTCTTTATCTTTTTAAAAATAATATACATATCTAAATCATATATCATAACATAATATAATAATAATAAAAAACTGCTTTATAAATATTTATATATATATCTGTATATATATATATATATATATATATATATATATATATATATATATATATATATATATATATATATATATATATATATATATATATATATATATATATATATATATATATAGACTATATATATATATATATATATATATATATATAACTATATATATATAACTATTTATATATATATATATATATATATATATAGCAACTCATATATATATATATATATATATATATATGAGATTATTAGTTATACGATCATTCGGCAATTTTTATGGGGGTTGGGTTACTCGTACCCCATACTTGTGGTGGTGGAAAAATAATAAATAATGTTTTTAAAAATAAAATGAGCATCTGGCATTAAGATTTTCTTGTGAAATTTACTTGTCGGTAAAGATCATTGGTGTGGGATGTAATAATGTAATATATAATAATAATATAATAATAATAATAATAATATATATATATATAATAATAATAATATATATATAATAATATTATATATAATAATAATAATAATAATATATATATATATATATATATATATAATAATATATATTTTATATATATATATATATATATATAACATATATATATATATATCTATATATATATATCTTTATATATAATAATAATAATAATAATAATATATATATATATATATAGAGAGAGAGAGAGAGAGAGAGATAGATCTAATATATAATAATAATAATAATAATAATAATAACATATATATATATATATATATATATATATATATATATAATATATATAATATATATATATATATATATATATATAATAATAATAAAAAAAATTATATATAAATATATATATATATATATATATATATATATATATATATATATATATATATATATATATATATATATATATATAAATAATGAAGACTAATTTAATTCAGACTTTACATTAGTACATGCATTTATCTACAAAACTACAGCAGATACATAAAAATAAATAACATTTTCCGAATCAGCGTGAAAATTTAAGAGGATATATATAGAAGGCTAATAACTTTATATAAAAAAATTATAAATTAAAAAAAAAGGAAAATTTATTCCGTTTTAAATTGGTATTCCGTCGGTTTATGTGTATGAGATTTACGAAGGAGCGCCAGAGTTGCCAAAAATTGTTTTTTTTTTTTAACTAAACGAATACCCCAGATTAAACCGCAAAGATGGAACGAGTCAGGGTCTCTCGGCCTCACCGGGGGACGACGGGAGGACTTCGCCCCCTCCCTCTGTCCCACCGTCGGCTCAGCCCTTAAAAAAATTGTAAAAAAATTGAAATATTTTCTCGAGCATAACAAAAAATATTTTTGTAGAACAGACTCTTACTATTGCAGAAACGGAAATGGAGCAGTTGTCGTACTCTCGTAATGTATTTATTTACATTATTATAAATATGAAAATCTTATTTCAAGACTTTTCTATTTTTTTATTACATTTTCCGAACTAAAATTCTTCACTGATTACAAAAATGTCATTTGTTTTAGTGTAGCATTTGTAGTTTTGTAGATAAATGCATGTACTAAAGTAAAGTCTTACCTAAATATATATATATATATATATATATATATATATATATATATATATATATATATATAAAAGAATAATATATATATATATATATATATATATATATATATATATATATATATATATATATATATATATATATAAATTATATATATATATATATATATATATATATACATATAAAATATATAATAATAGAATATATATA
>JABUQX010096650.1:0-5000 GCA_015478945.1 Trachelipus rathkii
CAGAGGGAGAGAGAAGCCGATGAGAGAGGAGAGAGTGAGCAAGACAGGTACCACGAGAGGAGAGAGACCGAGACGAAGCGGAGAGAAGAGACGAGAGATGAGACGAATGAAGAGAAGCATAGAGAGTAAGATGAGAGGAGGATGAGGAGAGGAGAGCGGAGAGAGGAGATGAGGGGATGTGGAGAGAAGAGAGAGAGAGAGGAGAGGGAAGAGGACGAATGTCGATAGATGAGACCGAGGATGAGAGAGAGAGAGTGTGGTGAAGAGATAGAGAAGAGAGATGAGAGAGAGAGGAGAGAGAGATGGGAGAGGAGGGAGAGAGGAGAGAGAGAGAGGGAGAGGAGAGAGAGAAGAGAGAAGAGAGAGAGAGGAGAAGAGGAGAGAGGAGAGAGAGAGAGAGAGAGAGGAGAGAGAGAGAGAGAGTGATGAGAGAGAGAGGAGACGATGAGAGAGAGAGAGGAGGAGAGGAGAGAGAGAAGAGAGGAGAGAGAGAGAGAGAGAAGAAAGAGAGAGAGAGAGGAGAAGAGAGAGAGAGAAGGAGAAAGGAGAGAGAGAGAGAGAGAGGAGGAGCGAGAGAGAGAGAGAGAGAGAGAGAGAAGAGAGAAGAGAGAGAGAGAGAGAGAGAGAGAGAGAAGGAGAGAGAGGAGAGAGAGAGAGAGAGAGGAGAGAGAAGAGCAGGGGAGAGAGAGAGAGAGAGGACACGCAAGAGAGAGCAAGAATACTGATCTCGAAACCCAACGTATCCTCAATATTTTAAGAGAGAAGAGAGACGCAGGGTCGAGAGGAGCAGGAGATAAACAGAGAGAGAGAAGAAACGCGACTCGCGATGAGCAGAGAAAGAGATGACGACCGAGAGAGAGAGAGAGAGAGTATGATGAGAGAGAGAGAGAGAGAGTGAGAGAGAGACGAGGAGAGAGAGGAGGAGAGAGAGAGAGAGCAGAGAGAAGAGAGAGAGAGAGGGAGATGATGAGAAGAGAGAGAGAGAGCAGAGAGAGAGAGAGAGAATTTTTTAAATATACTTTTCAATTAATCATCATCGTCATCGTCAACATTTACTATAATCGTCATTGTCAAATTTCATCATTCGTCCATCACTTATAAGTATAGCTACTTCTCTTATTTATTATGTAGGGGCGTTAAGAACAATGGTGTACAACATCCCAACTACTTCTTTATACTAGGCTCTACTCGCTGTGATATAGATCTATCTCTAGGCTGCAGACCTACTTTAGCACTAGGAGGCACCTCAATACTTGTGTAACAAATTCTAGACTCTTGTATCACATAGATGTTACTAATCTACAAACCGTTGATCAAATATTCCAACATGGTCCTGCCAAATCGTGCAGAGTACTTGCACACACAATTTCAAATCCCCCACCCACATAACTCGATAAACATATTTCAATTAAATATAAACAGTATCAAGAATAAACATAAAGATCTTCTACACAATAAATAAGTTCAATATAAACTGTACATTGTACTAATTCATGAATCCAATCTTAAACCAAACACCTACCGTACCTCTCAGGTTTTCCCAATTACACAACGCTAAGACTAGATAAAGACCCACCAAAGCAAAGTCTAGTTACGCTCATCCACAAAAACATTCAATTCTGTAACTCCACAGGACACACATATCAAATAATGAACAACTACCAAGTCTCCATGTTCCAATCAATAGAAGTTAAAATTAATAAAAAAATATACAATCTAATTAGTGTCTATACCCCTCACCCCACCTCTGAACTCTGCCACCAGAACTACACCCCTGACCTATCACCCCTAACTCAATATAACAATCTGATACTGGTTGGGGACTTCAGTGCCCATCACCCTGCATTGCTCAACACAAACACACATTCTCCAAGAAGTGATATTCTCATGAAGAACTTATACACACTCAGCATCCTCAACAAACCAACCCACACGATGACCCTTTCAACATAATCAGAACCCCACCTCTCCTGATATCTTTTTGTTTCCCTCAAATTCAGCCCGCCGAAACATGGCAAACTTTTTCTTCTCTATCCTCTGATCACATTCCAATACTGATCACAATTCATCATAAACACCCAACACACACATCCTTTAAATAGACTTACGCTAACTATAGGAAAGCAAACTGGCAGGCTTACACTGATTTAATAGAACAAGAACTACATTCCATCCAAACCACAAACTTTACATCTCTCGACAAAGCAATACAACACTTCAATAAAACCATTCTAAAGGCATCTAAAAAATACATCCCCCAAGGCAAAAGCAAACATTACAATCCCAATTTCTCTCCAGAAATAGATACTCTAATAAAACAAAGAAGTTCCCTCCCACAAAATACACAACCAAATCAATCAAATCAAAGATCTCAACAATGGAATAAACAACGTAATTAACTCTAAATGAAAATAAAAACTGGCAACAATAAACACAAACAATACACCATGGAACTAACACAACAAAAATGTACTGAACAATAATGAAAATCCAAACCTCACAAATACAGACTTCACCAACCCACGAAGCCATCTGTAAACAAAACAATAATTCTCTTTAATCTATTTATGCACAATCTACCACAACACACATCCCCCTCTATAAGAATCAATAGTTATGCAAATGACATAAGAATTACAGCCCAACGTCCCTCTATAAACGCTGCAATAAATCTGCACATGACATTCACCCCCCACATATTCAATATTACCTCCAGAGCCACACATAAATTGAATGCAATGAAAACACTAACTGGACCAACCTTGGCCAACACAAAGATTCCCTCTCAATAAATAGTATATAGACAATGCAGCGTCCCAATCTTAAACTATGCATCGCCTGTTTAAGCTCCCACAATATCACAATCCAAAATTCAAAAACTAAAGGCCATCCAAAACAAAGCTCTCAGAATAATAACGGGCTGCCACCCTTTTATACCTCTTCACCACTTACAAACCATAATGAAAATCCTTCCCATAGAGGTTCATCTTGACATGATAAGCTGCCAATTTCACATCAAATCATTTTCCCCCAGACCACCCCTTACACCAAACACTACAACAACCCCCTGCATCAAGAAGGAAAAAATTTACACCAGCCACTGTACTAACTAACATTTACATACACCCTCCCCCCCCCAACCCCACCCCCCACCCCTCCACCCTCCTCCCTTCGTTCGCCTCCCCCCCCCCTCCCGCCTCCCCCCAGAAACTTCCATTTTTAAACACATTCACACTCAATTTACACAAAAAGTCATCTCCGCATATCCAAATACCACCATTCTTCAGGCGCGTCCCCCAAAAATTTCACCCGCAGAACAAACTTTGGACCATTGTAAAGGTCAGGCCTTTCTTTTTAAACCATCAGGGATGTTTATTTAATCTGAACTTTTGTGAATGTTTAATTGTTTTTTCCGATTCTCTTTCCAGCACTGAATGATATTGATAATTAATATTTACTGTTGATGATTATATATACGGTATACATTCTTATAATTGTGGAAAAGCTGAACTTTTTAGATATATTATTAAGAGGAAGTCATTATAGTTACAGCCACCAGGATCACAGAAAGGAAACCCTGAGAATGTGGATATGATTATATTGGGGTATGAAATATGCATGGAAATCAGATGATATATCTCACCAATGGAAATCAAATTAATGATTTTTATGATATATCTGAACATATGGAATTTGGAATTGTTAATTATTTATATTTTGATCATTTTGATGCATTAATCTCAGATCTATTGTTAATTCCTTTTTCTTCTTTAGGTTTATTTACTTTGGGCTCATTTTTAAGTTGGATCCTGAACGTTATTCTTTGAGGTTGGAGATTGTACTATTCCTGGAATTTCAAGAAGTTGATTATATGGGACCATTTCTTTGTTTTAGCTCTTGACTTTTTCTCCCCTGGATTTATTGAAGATTGAAGTCTTTACTATATGATTCTTGTACAAATTATTGTTATAGATGACTGTGAAAGAAGAGTGATTGCTGGCATATTTGTAAAATATATATCATATGCATAAGCCATTTTCGCATTTGTGCTTACCGCTCGATAAATAAAATGCTAACCAGTTTTAGCACGAATTTCGCGGCATTATCGACAGCCGATTGTTGACAAAAATATGAATCACTGTTCCTAATGGAAGCACTGTCGGGATTTGGTATCTAAACTCAAAAAAAATAAAAAATAACAAATGTTTTTTCTATCACAAATAATGTTATCAACTATTGTGAAAGGTTTATCGATTGAAGAAATTATAAATTAAAGTTAATTCATGAATGTAAACATTCATCAAAAATCATGACGAACTACTACGCCGCAGATCTTATTTGTTTACATTTTTCATTAGCTTTTTCCTAAAATTCGGTAAGCACGCGTGCGAAAGAGCAAACCTAACAGAATTTTAGGAATTACTAACGTTTCGTTGCATTTTAAACTACAATTTGTGGCTAAAATTGACATGAATCGAACGACTTTTTAGCATTTTCCTAAATTTCGTTAGCAAAAGTGCAAAATCGAAAACGCCTATATTTAGTCCTGATGATGTAATAACTGACGTTATTAGGAGATTTGTATCTAGAAATACCAATCACAAATTACACTTTGAAATAATGGATCCCTGAGGTCTGGTTGAATAATAGAATACATCGTTCTTTAGAAAATATGAGAGCATTGCCTGTTCTCCTCTAAGACCTTTGGGACCAAGAGAACATTCCCCTGTTCTCCGCCGAGGTCCTTGACACCAAGAGAATATTCCCTGCCCTACACTTAGATCCTTGACACCAAGAAAACACTCCCAGTTCTTCGCTGAGATTCTTCGAGACCATTCTTCAATCCATTCCTTTTCTTAAGAGGTTATAGAAAAACAGATGAACTGTTACTTCCCAGACTTGTATCACTGATGACAGGTACTACTTAAAGTGGTCTTCATACAAGTTATGTATAGGTTGTTGTTATGTGTGTTCCAACTTTCACACCCAACACTTACAAA
>JABUQX010096650.1:10000-15000 GCA_015478945.1 Trachelipus rathkii
ATTATACAATATTACAACTTATATATATTATATAGTATATACATATATATATTATACTAATAGATATATTAACGCAACTTAGAACTTTGTTCATAGTGGCTAATTTGAGAAAACAGGAGTGGAAACCTTTAATTCAATTTCAATTTGATATCCATTTCTTATTTATTTTAACAAATATATTTCCAATAATTAACAAACTGTAAACAGACAAAAATTATTTCCTAAAAATTAGCATTATAATCTAATTACAAGTCTTCAAGAATAAACATGTCAAATATTTCCATAACTTCTAAGTTCTGGTTGAACGTACTTCTTATTTCAACTCTACTGAAATTATAAAGATAAAACCTTTGTATACGCAAAAATAAAAAAAACTAAACATTTTAGTCTAGAGTAATTTCTATACCCAATTCATGAAATTAGGCCTTAGATTGACAACACATTTATGATATTAATAAAGTGATAACTCAAATTTCAATATATTGAAATAAATAAATTTTCTTTCGCCAATCATTTGAATACATGCAAGATGAACATTTGTCTATGGGAGGTTATGTCCAATATAATTTTACAATTTTGCTGTATATTAATAGCAGTCAAATAATGAAATATTCAATATCAATTATCCCTCTATCAGTCTATCAATTTTCAAAATAGATCCATTTGTATATAATAATAGGCATTCCTTAAAGAATTTTTTTTAAGATTTTTATTTATTTTATATATAAAACTGGTCTTCCACTATCTATTAGTGAGTTTAAAATATATTCTTTATATTTTCTTTATAATTCTAATAGAACAAGGATAAGAAGTTTTGGTAATTATATATAGCAAGGGCCTCTAAACAGATTTTTATAAAAATCACAGCATAAATTCTAAAAAAAAAAAATGGTATTGAAGAATAAAAAAAAATTATGGATGTCTCTTTAGGAAAAAAAGTTAGAGCCTCTCAAAGTTTGAAATTTTCAAATACTTTTCTTATAAAAAAAAAAAACTGACAGGAATTTATTGTAACCTACAAAATAGGCATAAGGGAAGACTGTAAAATAATTAGTAGCATAACCATGTTTGCCAGAACCCCATCTAGGCTTACGGCAATGTAAACAACTAGGTTAGGCCTAGGTTTATGGCATCGTCGATCCATCCAGGTTAGGCCTCGGTTTAGAATCCTACTAGTTCAGGTTATGATGTTTTGTTTAAGTATACATATAAGCCGTCATCTTTGAGGCAAAGGAGTTTTCTCCTACAAGAATATTCTACAAGGAAAGGAGAAAAAACACGTTCTATGAGTCAATTTCAAAGAAGCCAACTGGCTTTTGGCTTGAAAAATAATAATAATAATCTTTGTAGGAGAAAAATTCTTATAAGATTATCAAAGGTATGTCTTTCGTTCTCCTTTCGATTTACTTACTTGTTTTACTTGTTTTTGTTTTCGTTGCAGACACCAACTTGGGCAATTATGCAACTGTTCATAGATCCTTTCGATTTGTTTGTAAACAAAAGATGACGTCACAGACGTAAAGTTTCCTCCAAATATAAAGCCGTTTTCGTTTATGCATTTGTGCTAACGCTGGATAAGAAATGCTAATCCAGTTTTAGCACGAATTTCGGGCATAATCGACCGATTGTTTACAAAAAATTTTGATCAGTTGTTCTAATGGAGCACGTGGTTTTGAAAAAAAATAAATAAATAACAAATGGTTTTTATTACAAATAATTGATCAACTATTGTGATGGAGTTTATCGATTTGGAAGAAATTAGATTTAAAGCTAATTTCATGAATGAAACATTCATCAAATCAACGAACTACTACGCCGCAATCTTAAGGCGTTTTCGATTTTTGCACTTTTGCTAACGAAATTTAGGAAAATGCTAAAATGTCGTTCGTTTATGTCAATTTTAGCACAAATTTAGTAAAATGCTAACGAAACGTTAGTAATTTCTAAATTCTGTTAGGTTGCTTTTTTCCGTGCTTACGAATTTTAGGAAATTGCTAACGAAAAAATGTAAAACAAGTAAGATTGCAGCGTAGTAGTTCGTGATTTGATGAATGTTTCATTATGAAATAGCTTTTAAATCTAATTTCTTCCATAAATTGATTAAACTCCATCACAATAGTTTGATCAATTATTTTTTTTGTTATTTTTTTTATTTTTTTTGTTTATTCCAAAACACGTGCTCCATTAAGAACAGTGATCAAGTTTTTTGTAAACATGGTCGATTATGCCCAAAATTTGTGCTAAAACTGGATTAGCATTCTTATCCAGCGTTAGCACAAATGCACAAGCGAAAACGGCTTTATCTTGTTTACATTTTTTTCGTTAGCATTTTCCTAAAATTCGGTAAGCACGGGAAAGAGCAACCTAACAGAATTTAGAAAATTACTAACGTTTCGTTAGCATTTTACTAAATTTGTGCTAAATTGACATAATCGAACGACTTTAGCATTTTCCTTAATTTCGAAAGCAAAAGAGCATTATGGAATATGCCTTAAAAACTTGTTTAAAATTAGTTTTCCCCATTTTTGTTACTTTTAAGTATATTTTATTTTTTATCAGACAACAATCAAATGAATCTCATCCAGGAACTTCAGGAAAGTAAAAAGGTTTTGCCTTTTGTTGATTATATTTGTTGTTTATAAAATGCTAAAAAAAAAAGAAAAAGAAAATTCCAAGTCGTTATCATTGCCGAATCCTCAAAAAATTTTCCAGCATTGAAATATATAATATATAGTATATTATAATATATATATTTATATATATATATATATATATATATATATATAATATATATATATTATTATATATATATTAATATATATTATATATATATATATATAATATATATATAGGCAAATTTTAGAATGTGCTGATGACTACCGAGGTACCTAACCTAACCTAACCTACCAAGAAAATTTGATCCATTAAAGTTTTGGATCGACAGTAAAAATGCATTCCCTGCAATGTTTATAGTGGCGATAAAATATTTTACTGTCAATGTAACTTTTGTGCCTTCGAAACGTACGGTATCTTTGTTAAATGTTTGTTCAACTAACGAAATAGGCTAATATCTGATTATCTTAACCAATTAGTATTTTTAGGAGCGTTGGAGAATTAATTTTTGAGATTTATTATTATTATTATTATCTCATCTACCTCCTATCCCCAGATCGGGATTGAAGCGCGTAGCATACACCAGAACAGAAAAGTAGTAAAAGAACATGACGCAAGTCGAAAGGAAAGAACCTCTTTATCGTCCCCTTTATACCTTTAAATGAGAACTCGTCGCAGTCAGAAAAATCAACCCTAAAGGTTTCACGAGACTGCGACGGCCCCTCACTGTGGTATCTCGTCAATGTGGGGTTCATCCTCTGGGCAAAGCCTGCAGCCATAACCCCCCCCCCTCACAAAACTCCATTATGCTATGCACCTTTTTCTCGCTTCTGTCAAACTCGCATTCCTCTAATTCAGGAATTTCTTTACCGACTCAATCCACTTTCCTTCGGTCTCTCAGCCGGTTCCTAACACACTCACCACTATACATATGCTTAACCAACCGACTATCATCCATCCTTTCCACGTAACCAAACCATCTCAATGTACTCTCGTTTATTCTTTCATTTACGACTTTCTTCACACCACAGAACTCCCTAATGTTCATTCATCATTTTATCAATTCACCTCACATCTAACACGTCCCTAAGATTATCCATCTGAACAGATTGTACCTCAGATCTGTACCTCTTATTCCAGACCATAGTTCCACTATTATACATTACCACAAGTAACAACACACCATCATGCAAAACCCTGGGGCATTCAAGACTTAGTCCCTTTACATCCACCTAGGATTTAATTGCACCAGCCACCTTCCTACCATTCACATTTTTCTTACAGCATTCTGCATCACCCGTTCCCTATTCATCCAACAAATATCCTAAATTTTTAAACTCAGATGCTTGTTCCAGTTGCGCACCATCTAACATGACTTCACACCAAGGACTCTCCTCACTCACTTCCATAACCTTACTCTTATCTACATTTACACACCCTACCAAACCCCTCTACCAATCCTTTCAAACTCTCTTCAGATTCACCACACAAAACCGGATCATCCGCATATAATAAGCAGGGCACCTTCCGCTCTCTTCCATTCTCCATTATGCTAACACCTTCCCCACCTTTAATTCTTTCATAACCCCATCCACATACAAATTGAATAACCAAGGAGACATAACACAACCCTGCCTCACTCCGCTATTAATATTAAATCAATCACTTTCGACTACATTTAATCTTGCACAAGCTTCACTATCGTCCTACATACACTTGATTCATTCAGAAGTCTACCACTAACACCATATATCACTAACATCAGACACACACACACACATATATATATATATATATATATATATATATATATATATATATATATATATATATATATATATATATATATATATATATATATATATATATATAGTGTGTGTGTGTGATGGTGTATGTGTGTGTGTGAGTGTGCGCGCGAGGTTGTTCGGTTCATGGCTGCGGGAATTGGAATGGAGATTGAAATTTTGTTGGAATCGGTAAATATATCATTTTATTCCTCAAATTATTATTATTTTCTTCCTCAAATTACAACTATTTAGAGACTCCTATTCTTCAAATTATCTAGACTATAGAGACTCCTATTTCTCAAATTATTAATTTTCCCGCTTGGAAACGTTTTCATTTTAAGGTCACCCTCCCTATGACCATTTTCTAAAGAAAATAATTATAAAGGTTAATTATTTTAAAAGAATTTACAAAGCTAATAACGAAATCGTTGCAGCAATTTTTTTAAGGGTTTGGATGCAAGTATTCGAGGCGCAATTTCGAAATTTTTCCATAAAAAAATTTATAATCTTTAAATTTTTTTTGTTCGCCGAAATACTCGAATTCAAAACATCGATCAAATATTTTTATAAAACTTTCATCGAAATATTTTATTTCGTAGG
>JABUQX010096650.1:25000-32356 GCA_015478945.1 Trachelipus rathkii
AATCATTTTGACGCCTGGTGACAAGAACATCAAGAATGAGCTTCTGGTTGATAGGAATAAAATTGTATTTCCCCACTGCAAATAAAACCTGGGTTTGCTGAAGCAATTCGTCAAAGCTCTTGATCACACTGGAGACTGCTTCAGCTATATTTTTCCAATATTTCCAAGTCTCAGTGCCGAGAAGAAAAAGGCAGGAATATTTGATGGCCCTCAAATTAGAAAACTTATCAGTGATCCACACTTTGTTACAACAAACAACAATGACTTCGGCACAGGCAAGAGCTTGAAATGCATTCTCTGATGTGGTACGTAATTTCCTTGAGAAAAGAAAAGCGGACAACTACCGAGAAATTGTGGAGGAGCTGCTCTTGAGTTTTCAAGCACTTGGATGTAGAATGAGCATCAGAGTTGAAAACTTACATAGTCACTTGACGACTTTCCAGGGAACTTTGGTCACGTGAGCGAAGAGCAAGGTGAATCGCTTTCATCAAGACATTAAAAAGTTATGGAAGAACGCTACCAAGGCCGATGGGACAAAAACATGATGGCAGATTACTGCTGGTCCTTGATGAGAGACTTTGTGCTACGGATCATTAGATGTATTTTTCATTACTATTGTATATTATTCTTATCCGTAAGTCTGTTCAGATATTCAAAAAAATTTAATAAATTTGCTGTTTATTTGAAACTGCAATATGTAAAAAACTGATGTGATAGACAAAACCGATGACAGATTTGGCATCAGCATCCCAGAATTACCTTAAAACCGTTGGAAAACTTTATGCCAGAAAAATGTTGTTGACCAGTGTTATTTATCAAGGCAAATTATTAATATTATTATTATTATTATTATTATTATTATTATTATTATTATTTATTATTTTTTTAATGCAATTTGTACATGAATATATAACATTACTTCATTTATGTATTGTAAAGCAATGGCCAACATTGCCATTGCAATTTCTCTTTCATTTTTTTTTATATATTTGACGTACGATTGCAGCGGCTCATTGAAAATATTGTAAATTGTTTGTATTTTGGTGAGTAAACGACCAGCCAATGAAAACTTGTTTTCGAGACTTATTTTTGGAACCTAAGTTTTGATTGGTCGTCGTTCGCAAGACTGTGATAATAATAATAATACTATTATTATTATTATTATTATTATTTATATTTTAAAACTGTTATAAGGATACTACGCATTATTATATATGTAATTGTTTTATATATATATATAGATAAATGTTTATGGAATAATATTTAATAATTTTGTATAGTGTGAAGCGCACAATATATAAATTTATTTAGCTTTTATGTTTTGATTTTAGAGGAAAATTGTTATTTCTTGAGAACGAAGTTCAATTGTACAGAAATACCAATTTTCTATCTTTCTAAATGTTTAGTATATATTTGTTTTCCTGAAATAACTAATAAGTATATACATCATTTTATTTATTATTTTATGAATTGTGATTGGATGATCAAGCGTAATCTGAATTACAAAGATTCGTATAAATAGTAAAATTATGATTTCTATGTTTTCACTTTCATTCGGCACATTTAATTGAGGGTGCTTAAAGGTTGGTAGGCCGCTTGATGCCTTGTCTGTCAATTTAATTTATTTTGTATAGTGAAAAATAATTGCTTTAATTGTGGAGTGTCTATTTTATATTTCATTACAAATAATTGTAGTAATGTTTTTAAAAATAATATGGTATTGTAATTTTCAATGTGGAAATTTCGTGCTTATTTTCTTGTAAAGCTAATGGTGTTTTAAAGCTGCGTTTTTAAAGTAATTATTGTGTTTATTTGTGTAAATATAATTTTGCATTGCCATTTCAAATGCATCGTTCTGTAAATGCGATTTGCAAGTGCAAAGTGTCTGCGGTGTTGCTATATAAACTAGCAGGTAAGGGTTTTATTATTGAAGTGTATTTATCGAAGTGTGGTAAAGATTATTTTGTGTTAACAAATTATAAACCGTTAAACGATTAAATTTTATTATTATACAGAGAGAGAGGTGTTAAAGTCACATTTTATTTATTTGAAAAGTAACGAAATGGGCTTTTTCCTTTTTTGGCAACTTCTTGCTTTAGAACATCAGCTGTTATCTGTCAGCTGGAACTGCATTCAATTTATACACACTAATAAATCGATGTCTTGAGTAATTACTAGAAACATTTAAATTACATGTAAATTTTTTATATATACTTTGCCAAGTGACGAGGTCCATAAAGTTTTGTTTAATATATTTTTAAATTATCTCTAATATTATTTACATAGATCTATATGTATGTTTTATATATATAAATATATATTATATATATATATATATAATATATTATATATATATATAAAAATAAATCATATAGGTATAATATACTTTTTGTATAGAATATAAAAATAGGAAAATTATATATTAATGTATATATATAATATATATATATATATATATATTTATGGGCAAAATTATATAAATATAATTGGTAAGCATTTTGTGTTGTATTTTATGTTATTTTTTTAAGAGCTAATATTTAATATATTAAATTCAGTTAATTTATGTAAAATTTAATTAATATATTAGAGTGTATATTAAATTATATTAATATATATAATAATATATTATATATATATATATATATATAATATAATATATATATACTTGGTAGTTAGTTTTGGTTCTATATTTTGCGGTGGCGCTGTATAACGGATACCTAGGACATCCGGCTAACATGTACATGGATTATAAAACCTGTAGTTATTTTTGCTAATACTATATATATATATAAATTAATCAATATATAGTACTGAAGGTTCTATATTTGCAGTGCGCATGTATACGGATACCAAAAGACATCCGGCTACATGTTCATGGAATTATAAAACCTTGTTTGTAAGACCAGTAATTTTTCATGTTATTTTTTTTATTAAAATTTCTAAAATTATCCCAGTGGTTTCCTTGAGTATTTCCAAACGTGTTTACTTTTCATTTATTCCAATAATTCAATTGCTATTGCTTTAAGCTCTTAAAGACAATTGGTTTAACGTGATCAAAAGATTGATTCACAAAACGGGTTCATTCACTGATAAGAAAAGTATTAACTGGAACTGTTTTCACAATAAGGTAAAGAACTCGGTCAAACCGTTGTTTTCCACTTGAAGGGTCTTCAGGGAGATAAGTTGGTGAGTTTTTAAAGTATAATATTGCATTCTAATATTGCACAGGCCGTAACTCATTTAACAGAAGGCCTGGATACTGCTAAAATACAGGTTTGAGAATCATTGTAAAGTGTTTGCTGATTGGATTGTCACGGGGGCCTGACCAAAGGATTTGTTTATCGTTTGGAGAGTAAAGTTAGAAAAATAATTTATTATCTATAAACCAATCGACTACAATTACTTATTATTATTATTAATTATTAACACAAAATATTTCAACATCCTCCTCACCAACACAAAATCATCAACTTTTCAAACTTGAGGCCATCTCTACCTACACCAACTCTTGTGTATATATATATAGGTGATGGGTAAATGCCCGGGCACTTAAGAATTGGGCAAATGCCTGGGCATTTATCTGGGCATTTGTCCAATTTGGGCATTTTAGAGGGCATTTATATTTATTTAATATATAATATATAATATATTATATATATATATATTATATATATATAATATATTATATATATAATATATATTATATATATATTATATATATATTTATATATATTATATATATAAATAATATATATAGTTATAGTTCATAGAACGCTGTGGTTAGGTTAGTGACCCCGCGTTATAGGCGACATCGCTTATAACTTTAACTGCCCTTGAAAAAATCATTATTTTAAAATTTTTTACCTTTGTATTAGGTGAATAAAATATCAGGCGTATTTTATTTATCCTTAATAATGAATAAAATTTTTGTACATATGTCCAACAGTTTAGTATATAAACATATTTTATTTAACTATTTTAATTAAGTAGGATATTTATTACATTACAGTACAGTACTGTACAATCTTAAATTGAACAAAAAAAAGTTTTTTTTAGATGAAAAAATATACAATGTAATAACTTTATAAAATTTGGAGATAATATTTTTAATATTGAAAATCCTTGAAAAATTCTGTAATGCATTCACTTCCATAAATTTTTCCCAGCAAGCGTTAACCGAGGTGGTTTAAATTTGATCCACATTGCTCCTTAACATAATTTACAACAGTCTGCAATATTTAAACCGATTTCCTTCAATTTTGACGTTTGCATTTGAATCCTCATCAAGAAAATTACAAATCCGTGTGAATGTTATCCTTATGTAATTAGCTTTGAAACATCGATTCACTCCTTGATCTAAAGCTTGAAGAATTGAAGTATTGGCTGGAACAAATGCAACTTCGACCTTCTCATTGGCAGTTTTAAAGCCCTTCTGGATGACCGCCATCATTGTCAAGTATTAACAACCCTTTAAATGGCATTCTTTATTTTCAAGGTAACTCTTGACTTCTGAAACAAAACACTTATGAAACCAGTCTTTAAATAAATCAACTGTGACCCAAGCCTTTTTATTGAACTGCCAGAAGACTGGCAATAGATTTTTGTTTTTTCCTATCATACAAAGTAGGTTTGCTGACTTATGAAGGAAGCCAGGCTTTATTAAGTGGCTAGCTGTATTGCAGCAAAATAATATTGTCACACGATCCTTTGCTGCTTTGAAGCCTGGGCCTCGCTTTTCATTTTTAGAAATGTATGTGGCAATCTGGCATTTTTTTTCCAGAGAAGCCCAGTTTCATCAGCATTGAAAACTTGTTCAGGCAGTTACCTTTTATCTTCATTTATTTTCATAAATTCATCTGGAAAAGTTCTTTCTGCTTCATTATCTGCGGACGTCGATTCTCCTGGTCGTACGAATATTTTTTAAAAGCAAAAACGCTTTTTTGAATTATCAGAGCCAACCCTGCCTAAGATTTATACTTTGTCAATTTCGATTTTTAACCTTATCATATAGAAGTAGAGGCCTTTGTTCTAAGATTATTACCGTCGGCAAGGCCTCGTTTTCCGATTCACTGTCTCCTCTACTCCTTCTCCTCTCAGGTTTCCCATGTCTTACCTGTCTGTAATTACGCATGATCGTGTGCATGGGATCCTAAGTTCTATGAATGTCAGGAAGGCTAGTGGCCGGATGGCATTCCTCCCCGTGTTTTTTGAGGGAGTGTGCTTCCGGAGCTGACGCCTGTCCTCGTTCTACTCTACTCTCTATAGTCTTAATACTAATTACATTTCCTCAATGCTGGAGGAGCATATGTCCAACCGATCCCCGAAAAAGGTAACCGCTCTGATAACCGCTTCTAACTATCGCCCTATAGCTCTCACATGTGTATTCTATCTAAATCTTTGAAACTCTTCTTAACTCTTCATTTCTGGATCATCTGGAGTCTCAATTCCTTCTTTCAGATCATCCAGTATGGCTTTCGTCGTTCGACGTCAACTGGTGCCATACTTTTCTATCTTCAACTGATTTATGGTCTTTTCCTGCCCTTAGGGATCGTGGGGAGCCCTTGCGTGGTGGCGCTTGGCATATCCAAGGCCTTGACCGGGTTATGGCAACGCGTCACTGCTCTCTAAGCTCCTTTCCTTTGGGTTTCCACTCCTTCTCTTTGCTTCTCTTGTCAAGTTTTCTCTCAGATCGCTCCATATCAGCACTTGTTGATGGAGCGTCTTTCCTCCTTTTCCTGTTAACTGTGTGGTGTGTCCTCAAGGTTATGTTCTATCTACAACTTTATTCCTACTTTTCATCAACGATTCTCCTCAGCTGTACTTCCAACTCTGTTTCACTCTTATGCGATGACTCAACTCTCCATTCTTTCAACTCATTTCAACTCTGCTCCCTCTTTTGCTTCTAGAGTTCCTCTCGTCTTCAGCTTTTCCGATTTAATTCTTGCCGATCTGGATGGGATTTCCCGTGGGGTCACCGCGCTGCAACCTTGTAAAATTCAACTCTTTAAAAAACTCAACTTCTCCAATTTCTCCCTCTCAAAAACACCTCCGACCTTTCCTATTTCCTTCAACGGCTCTAACGTCTCTCACCTGTGAAATAACATAAACATTCTGGTCTTAACATAAACAACATTATTTGAAACCTCATATTTCTATGGTTGCTTAAGGTGGCCTCAAAGAGCAGCTGGGAGTTCTGTTCAGGTTGGGGGAATTTTTAATTTCTGCATAGCTGCTCAGGTTATATAGGGCCTTATCCTCTTTTTTTTTGGATACTTGTTCCACATTGGGGGGCTCCGGCCTCCACCTTCTATTGGATAGGGTGATTCTTAACAAGCTAAGAGGCCCCCCCCCTATAAACTGTCCCCCTACTTTCAAACTCTCTGACCCTCTATCTCTGCGACGTAATGTTGGGCGCTATATCCCCTTTTCTATAGGTACTTCGGCGGCAGATGCTCGGGGGAGTTGACTTCTCGCATTTCCTCCCACCTTTGCGTCGCCTCGTAAGCCACACGCGGGTGTCTTGCTCTCGGCACGAATTAATGCCGTGAGTATTGGCGAACCCAGACTTGTTTGTTGTTTGTGTTTTGCCTCTTTCTTTCCAGCTGCTACTTCAGTTCTGTGGAACTCCTTGCCGTTATCTGTTTTCCAACTGTATTTAATTTATCTCTCTTTAAAGCCCATATATGCACTCACCTGAGAAATTTGCGTTAGACTTTGGATCTGGGTGGGTATTTTTTTAATGTTTTATTTTCCCGCCCCCTCCTGAGAAGGCCCAGCCCGTTGAAGTGGTTGGCGATCTGAAAAAAAAACAATATAAAAAAAAAAGATATTTTAATGCCACTTGGAGTATTCTTTCTCAGGTAGTAATACGCTTGTCATTTTAGATGCACTTAAAGATCTTCCTTGTTTGACTGCGTTCTTAATTCTTTTTTCTTTGTTTTTAATTGTTCGAATTGTCGATTCGATTCATTTCCCCCGTATTTACATGAAACAGTTGTTATAGAAGAGCCAGCTCTAATTAAATTAAATTTTATTTCCTATATATAGTTTATTTCAAAATCTTTTTTTTTATTGAATTTGGAAATTTATATAGTTTTGTTTCTCAGCTATGATAAAAAATATTTATAAATACTGTTTATAAATGATAATTTGTTAATAATTCAGCGAGAGAAGCATATACAAACGCTATCAATGCGAGTGAACGAGTAAAGGCGGCTCCCACACATGCGGAGTTTTGTCGAAACACCTTTGCCAAACACCAATATGTGTAATGGGGTCATTTTTTGCAGAGCTTTGCCTCATTTACCCCTTGGTTTGCCAAAATACCAAATCTTTTCCTCGCTTGTGGAAAGTTTT
>JABUQX010096651.1:17500-30526 GCA_015478945.1 Trachelipus rathkii
AAATACCCCTAATGTATTTTCACCATGCTAAGATACGAATCCTGGACCCTAGCAGATGAGCGTGCATGTTTTGGACCCACTAACGCAACGACGAGACAAAAGAAGAAACCGAGAATACTTCTAATGTCCAAGAAGAGCATTACTACGGTTCCTCCCGCCCTCGCACTGATCATCGAACGTAGGGGCCAAACAGGGTGCCGCGCATGGGAATAATAATACCATAACCGGGGGTTATTATGTAATGAAATGCAATAATTTTTACCTTGCAATAATTTTGTAATTGTAAATACCCCCTAATGTATTTTCACCATGCTAGGAAACGATTCCTTGACCCTAGCAGATGAGCGTGCATGTGTTTGACCACTACGCTACGACGAGACAAAAGAAGAAACGAGAATACTTCTACTGTCCAGGCAGAGCATTACTACGTGTTCTTCCCGCTCGCACTCGAGCGTAGGGCCAAACAGGGTACCGCGCATGGTGAATAATAATACCAAGAACCGGGGGTTATTATTAATAATGAAATGCAATAATTTTTACCTTGCAATCAAATTTGTATTTGTTAATACCCCCTAATGTATTTTCAACCATGCTAGGATACGAATCCTGGACCCTAGCAGATGAGCGTGCATTGTTTTGACCACTACGCTACGACGAGACAAAAGAGAAACCGGATACTATCTATGTCCAACGAAGAGCATTACTAACGGTTCCCTCCCGCCTCGCACTCGGAACGTAGGGCCAACGGGTGCCGCGCATGGTGAATAATAATAGCCAATAAACGGGTTACTTATGTAATAATGAAAATGCATAATTTTTCCTTCAAATCAAATTGTAATTGTAAATACCACCCTATGTATTTTCACCATGCTAGGACACGAAATCCTGGACCCTAGCAGATGAGCGTGCAGGTGTTTGACCATTACGCTACGACGAGACAAAAGAGAAACCGAGAAATAATTCTAACTGTCCAAAAAGAGCATTACTACGGTTCCTCCCGCTCGCACTCGAACGTAGGGCCAAACAGGGTGCCGCGCATGGTGAATAATAATACCATACCCCGGGGTTCTTATGTAAATAATGAAATGCAAATAATTTTTACCGTTCAATCAAAAATTTTGTAATTGGTTAAATACCCCTAAGTATTTCACCATGCCTAGGAATATCGAATCCGGACCCTAGCAAGATGAGCGTGCATGTGTTTGACCCACTACGCCTATACGAAACGAGAACAAAAGAGAAACCAGAAAAACTTCTATCTGTCCAAAAGAGCATTTACTACGGTTCCTCCGGCTCGCCCTCGAACGTAGGGCCAAACAGGTGCCGCGCATGGTGAATAAAATACCATAAACGCGGGGGTTATTATGTATAATGAAATGCAATAATTTTTACCTTGCAATCAAATTGTAATTGTATACGCCCCTAATGTATTTTCACACATGCTAGAATAACTAATCCTGGACCCTACAGATGAGCGTGCATGTGTTTGACCACACGCTACGACGAGACAAAAGAGAAACCGAGAAATACTTCTACTGTCCAAGAAGTAAGCATTACTACGGTTCCTCCCGCTCGCACTCGAACGTTAGGGCCAAACAGGGTGCCGCGCATGGTGAATAATAATACCATAAACCGGGGGTTTATTAGTATAATGAAATGCAATAATTTTAACCTTGCAATCAAATTTGTAATTGTAAATACCACCTAATGTATTATCACCATGCTAGGATACGATCCTGGACCCAAGCAGATGAGCGTGCATGTGTTTTACCACTACGCTACGCTACGACGAGACAAAGAGAAACCGAGAATACATCTACTGTCCAAGAAGAGCATATACTACGGTTCCTCCCGCTCGCACTCGAACGTAGGGCCAAACAGGGTGCCGCGCATGGTGAATAATAATACCATAATGGTGAATAATAATACCATAAACCGGCCCTACGTTCGAGTGCGAGCGGGAGGAACCGTAGTAATGCTCTTCTTGGACAGTAGAAGTATTCTCGGTTTCTCTTTTGTCTCGTCGTAGCGTAGTGGTCAAACACATGCACGCTCATCTGCTAGGGTCCAGGATTCGTATCCTAGCATGGTGAAAATACATTAGGGGGTATTTACAATTACAAATTTGATTGCAAGGTAAAAATTATTGCATTTCATTATACATAATAACCCCCGGTTTATGGTATTACATTATTCAAACATGCGCGCACCCCCTGTTTTGGCCCTAACGTTCGAAGTGCGAGCGGGAGGAACCCGTAGTAATGCCTCTTCTTGACAGTAGAGTATTCCTCGGTTTCTCTTTGTTCGTCGTAGCGTAGTGGTCAAAGCCCATGCAACGCTCATTGCTGCTAGGGTCCGGATTCGATCTAGCATGGTGAAAATAATTTAGGGGGTATTTACAATTACAAATTTGATTGCAAAGGTAAAAATTATTGCATTTCATTATACATAATAACCCCCGGTTTATGGTATTATTATTCACCATGCGCGGCACCCTGTTTGGCCCTACGTTCGAGTGCGAGCGGGAGGAACCCGAAGTAATGCTCTTCTTGGACAGTAAAAGTATTCTCGGTTTCTCTTTTGTCTCGTCTGTAAGCGTAGTGGTCAAACAATCATGCACGCTCATCTGCTAGGGTCCAGATTCGATTCCCAGCATGTTGAAAATACATTAGGGGGTATTTACAATTACAATTTGATTGCAAAGGTAAAAATTATAATTGGATTTCAATTATACATGCATAAGGCGAGGATGCTTGTGGCTTTGCTGGCCATGCCCGCGGGCACCGTTTGGCGCTCCGTTAAAGTTCGTGCGGGAGGAACCGTAGTAATGCTTTTCTTGGACAGTAGAAGTATTCTCGGTTTCTTTTTGTCTCGTCGTAGCGTAGTGGTCAAACACATGCACGCCTCATTCTTGCTAGGTCCAGGGATTTCGTAATCCTAGCAATGGTGAAAATATACATAGGGGGTATTTTACAAATTACAAATTTGATTGCAAGGTAAAATTATTGCATTGCATTATACATAAATAACCCCCGGTTTTTATGGTATTATTATCACCATGCGCGGCAACTCCTGTTTGGCCCTTACGTTCGAGTGCCGAAGCAGGAGGAACCGTAGTATTGCTCTTCCTTGGACAGTAGAAGTATTCTCGGTTTCCTCTTTTGTCTCGTCGTAGCGTAGTGGTCAAACCACATGCACGCTCATCTGCTAGGGTCCAGATTCGTATCCTAGCATGGTGAAAATACATTAGGGGGTAATTTACAATACAAATTTGATTGGCAAGGTTAAAAATTATTGCATTTCATTATACATAATAACCCCGGTTTATGGTATTATATTCACCATGCGCGGCACCCTGTTTGGCCCTACGTTCGAGTGCAAGGAGGGAGGAACCGTAGTAATGCCCTTCTTGGACAATAGAAGTATTCTCGGTTTCTCTTTTGTTTGTCGCGTCGTAGCGTAGTGGTCAAACACATGCACGCTCATCTGCATGGGTCCAGGAATCGTATCCTAGCATGGTGAAAATACATTAGGGGTTTTACAATTACAAATTTGATTGCAAGGTAAAAATTATTGCATTTCATTATAATAATAACCCCCGGTTTATTGTATTATTATTCACCATGCGCGGCACCCTGTTTGGCCCTACGTTCGAGTGCGAGCGGAAGGAACCGTAGTAATGCTCTTCTTGGACAGTAGAAGTATTCTCGTTTCTTCTCTTTGGTCTCGTCGTAGCGTAGTGGTCAAAACACTTGCCCGCTCATCTGCTAGGGTCCAGGATTCGTATCCCTAGCATGGTGAAAATACATTAGGGGGTATTTTACAATTACAAATTTGATTGCAAGGTAAAATTATTGCATTTCATTATACATAATAACCCCGGTTTATGGTATTATTATTCACCATGCGCGGTACACCCTGTTTGGCCCAACGTTCGAGTGCGAGCGGGAGGAACCGTAGTAATGCTCTTCTTGGACAGAAGAAGTATTCTCGGTTTCTCTTTGTCCTCGTCGTAGCTGGTAGTGGTTCAAACACATGCACCTCAATCTGCTAGGGGTCCAGGATTTCGTATCCTACGCATGGTGAAATACATTAGGGGGTATTTACAATTACACACATTTGATTTGCAAGGTAAAAATTATTGGCATTTCATTATACACTAATAACCCCCCAGGTTTATGTATTATTATTCACATTTTTATTACCTGTTTGGCCCTACGTTCGAGTGCGAGCGGGAGGAACCGTAGTAATGCCCTCTACTTGGAAAGTAGAAGTATTCTCGGTTTCTCTTTTGTCTCGTCGTAGCGTAGTGGTCAAACACATGCACGCTCATCTGCTAGGGTCCAGGATCGTATCCTAGCATGGTGAAAATACATTAGGGGGTATTTACAATTACAAATTTGATTGCAAGGTTAAAATTATTGCATTTCATTATACATAATAACCCCCGGTCTTGGTATTATTATTCACCATGCGCGGCACCCTGTTTGGCCCTACGTTCGATTGCGAGCGGGAAGAATCCGTAGTAATGCTCTTCTTGGACAGTAGAACTATTCTCGGCTTCTCTTTTGTCTCGTCGTAGCGTAGTGGTCAAACACATGCACGCTCATCTGCTAGGGTTCCAGGATCGTATCCTAGCATGGTGAAAATACATTAGGGGGTATTTACAATTACAAATTTGATTGCAAGGTTAAAATTATTGCATTTCATTATACATAATAACCCCCGGTTTATGGTATTATTATTCACCATGCGCGGCACCCTGTTTGGCCTACGTTCGAGTGCGGATGCGGGAGGAACCGTAAAGTAATGCTCTTCTTGACAGTAGAAGTTATTCTCGGTCTCTTTTTCCTCGTCGTAGCGTAGTGGTCAAACACATGCACGCTCATTTGCAAGGGTCCAGGATCGTATCCTAGCATGGTGAAAATACTATTAGGGGGTATTTACCAATTACAAATTTGAATTGCAAGGTAAAAATTATTGCATTTCATTATACATAACAACCCCCGGTTTATGGTATTATTTCACCATGCGCGGTAACCTGTTTGGCCCTACGTTCGATTGCGAGCGGAAGGAACCGTAGTAATGCTCTTCTTGGCCAGTAGAAGTATTCTCGGTTTCTCTTTGTCTCGTCGTAGCGTAGTGGTCAAACACCATGCACGCTCATCTGCCTAGGGTCCAGGATTCGTATCCTAGCATGGTGGGAAAATACATTAGGGGGTATTTAGAAAATAACAAATTTGATTGCAAGGTAAAAAATTATTGCATTTTCATTATACATAATAACCCCGGTTTATGGTATTATTATTCACCATGCGCGGCACCCTGTTTGGCCCTACGTTCTCAAGTGCGAGCGGGAGGAACCGTAGTAATGCTCTTCTTGGACAGTAGAAGTATTCTCGGTTTCTCTTTTGTCTCGTCGTAGCGTAGTGGTCAAACACATGCACGCTCATCTGCTAGGGTCCAGGATCGTATCCTAGCATGGTGAAAATACATTATGGGGTATTTACAATTACAAAATTTGAATGCAAGGTTAAAATTATTGCATTTCATTATACATAATAACCCCCGGTTTATGGTATTATTTATTCACCATGCGCGGCACCCTGTTTGGCCCTACGTTCGAGTGCGAGCGGGAAGGAACCGTAAACGTAATGCTCTTCTTGGACAGTAGAACGTATTCTCGGTTATCTTTTGTCTCGTCGTCGTAGTGGTCAAACACTTGCACGCTCCTCTGCTAGGGTCCAGGATCGTATCCTAGCATGGGGAAAATACATTAGGGGGTATTTACAATTACAAATTTGATTGCAAGGTAAAAATTATTGCATTTCATTATAAATAATAACCCCCGGTTTATGGTATTATTACATTCACCATGCGCGGCCACCCTTGTTTGGCCCTACTTCGAGTGCGGAGCGGAAGGACCGTAAAGTAAATGCCTCTTCTTGGATCAGCTAGAAGTATTCTCGGGTTTCTTCTTTGGTCTCGTCGTAGCCGTAAGTGGTCAACACATGCACGCTTCATCTGCCTAGGGTCCAGGATTCGTATCCTAGCATGGTGAAAATACATTAGGGGTATTTACCAATTACAAAATTTGATTGCAAGGTAACAAATTATTTGCTTTCAATTATACATAATAATCCCCGTTTTGTATGGTAATTTATTATTCACCATGCCGCGGCACCCTGTTGGCCCTGACGTTCGAGTGGCGAGCGGAGGAACCGTAGTATGCTCTTCTTGGACAGTACAGAAGTATTCTCTGGTTCTCTTTTGTCTCGTCGTAGCGTAATGGTCAAACACATGCACGCTCATCTGCTAAGGGTCCAGGATTCCTGGACCCTAGCATGGTGAAAATACATTAGGGGTATTTACAATTACAAATTTGATTGCAGGGAAAATTATTGCATTTCATTATACATAATAACCCCCGGTTTATGGTATTATATTCATCCCATGCGCGGCACCCTGTTTGGCCCTACGTTTGAGTGCGAGCGGGAGGAACCGTAGTAATGCTCTTTCTGGACATAGAAGATAATTCCTCGGTTTCCTTTTGTCTCGTCGTAGCGTAGTGTTCAAACATTGCACGCCCATCTGCTAGGGTCCAGGATTCGTATCCTAGCAATGGTGAAAATACATTAGGGGGTATTTACAATTACATATTTGATTGCAAGGTAAATTATTGCATTTCATTATACATAATAACCCCCGTTACTGGTATTAATAGTTCACCATGCGCGGTACCCTGTTTGCCCCTACGTTCGAGTGCGAGCAGGAGGAACCGTAGTAATGCTCTTCTTGGACAAGTGAATATTCCTCGGTTTCATCTTTTGTCTCGTCCGTAGCGTAGTGGTCACAACACATGCACGCTCTCTGCTAGGGTCCGGGATTCGTATCCAGCATGGTGAATACTTAGGGGTATTTACAAATTACAAATTTGATTGCAAGGTAAAATTATTGGCATTTCATTATACATAATAACCCCCGGTTTATGGTATTATTTATTCACCATGCGCGGCACCCTGTGGCCCTACGTCGAGTGGCGAGCGGAGGAACCCGGTAGTATGTCTTCTTTTGAGTAGAAGTATCTCGGTTTCTCTTGTCTCGTCGTAGCGTAGTGGTCATAACACATGCAGCTCATCTGCTAGGGTCCAGGATTCGTATCCTAGCAATGGTGAAAAATACATTAGGGGGTATTTTTTACAATTACAAATTTGATTGCAAGGTTAAAATTATTGCATTTCATTATACATAATAACCCCGGTTTATGGTATTATTATTCACCATGCGCGGTACCCTGTTTGGCCCTACGTTCGAATGCGAGCGGGAGGAACCGTAGTAATGCTCTTCTTGGACAGTAGAAGTATTCTCGGTTTCTCTTTTGCCTCGTCGTAGCGTAGTGGTCAAACACATGCACGCTCATCTGCTAGGGTCCCAGGATTCGTATCCTAGCATGGTGAAATACATTAGGGGGTATTTACAAATTTACAAATTTGATTGCAAGGTGAAAAATTATCATTTCATTATCATAATAACCCCCGGTTTACTGGTATTATTAATTGCACCATGCGCGGCACCCTGTTTGGCCCTAACGTTCGAGTGCGAGCGGGAAGAACACGTAGTAATGCTCTGCCTTGGACAGTAGAAGTATTCTCGGTTTCTCTTTGTCTCGTCGTAAGCGTAGTGGTCAAACACATGCACGCTCATCTGCTAGGGTCCAGGATTCGTATCCTAGCATGGTGAAAATACATTTAGGGGGTATTTCAATTACAAATTTGATTGCAAGGTAAAATTATTGCATTTCATTTATACATAATAACCCCCGGTTTTAATGGTATTATTATTCACCATGCGCGGCACCCTGTTTGGCCCTACGTTCGAGTGCGAACGGGAGGAACCGTACGTAATGCTCTTCTTGGACAGTAGAGGTATTCTTGGTTTCTCTTTTGTCTCGTCGTAGCGTAGTGGTCAAACACATGCACGCTCATCTGCTAGGGTCCAGGATTCGTATCCTAGCATGGTGAAAAATTCATTAGGGGGTATTTACAATTACAAATTTGATTGCAAGGTAAAAATTATTGCATTTCATTATACATAATAACCGCCCCGGTTTATGGTATTAATTACTCACCATGCGCGGCAGCCCTGTTTGGCGCCTACGTTCGAGTGCGAGCGGGAAGAACACGTAGTATGCTCTTCTTGGACAGTAGAAGTATCCTCGGTTTCTTCTTTTGTCTCGTCGTAGCGTAATGGTCAAACACATGCACGCTCATCTGCTAGGGTCCAGGATCGTATCCTAGAATGGTGAAAATACATTAGGGGGTATTTACAATTAAAAATTTGATTGCAATTGATTGCAGGGTATTGCATTTCATTTATACATAATAACCCCGGTTTATGGTATTATTATTCACCACTGCGCGGCACCGCCTGTTTGGCCTACGTTCGAGTGCGCAGGCGGGGAGGTAACCGTGTAATGCTTCTTCTTTGGACAGTAAGAAGTATTCTCGTTTCTCTTTTGCTCGTCGTAGCGTAGTGGTCCACACATGCAACGCTCAATATCTGCTAGGGGTCTCAGGAATTCGTTATCCTAGCATGGTGAAATTACCATTAGGGGGTATTTACAATTACAAATTTAATTGCAAGGTAAAAATTATTGCATTTCATTAATACATAAATAACCCCCGGTTATGGTATTATTATTCACCATGCGCGGCACCCTGTTTTGGGCCCTACGTTCGAACGTGCGAGCGGGAGGAAAAACCCCCCCCGGGTAAGTAATGCTCTCTTGACAGTAAGAATATTCTCGGTTTCTTCTTTTGTCTCGTCGTAGCGCAGTGGTCACACATGCACGTTCATCTGCTAGGGTCCAGGATCGATTCCCCTAGCATGGTGATAATACATTAGGGGGTATTTACAATTACAAATTTGATTGCAAGGTAAAAATTATTGCATTTCATTATACATAATAACCCCCGGTTTATGGTATTATTATTCACCATGCGCGGCACCCTGTTTGGCCCTACCGTTCGAGTGCGAGCGGGAGGAACCGTAGTATTGCTCTTCTTGGACAGTAGAAGTATTCTCGGTTTCTCTTTGTCTCGTCGTAGCGTAGTGGTCAAACACATGCACGCTCATCTGCAAGGGTCCAGGATTCGTATCCTAGCATGGTGAAAATACATTAGGGGGTATTTACAATTACAAATTTGATTGCAAGGTAAAAATTATTGCATTTCATTATACTAATAACCCCCGGTTTATGTTATTATTCACCATGCGCGGCACCCTGTTTGGCCCTACGTTCCCGAGTGCGAGCGGGAGGAACCGTAGTAATGCTCTTCTTGGACAGTAGAAGGTATTCTCGTTTCTCTGTTGTCTCGTCGTAGCGTAGTGGTCAAACACCTGCACGCTCATCTGCTAGGGTTCCAGGATCGTATCCTAGCATGGTGAAAAATACATTAGGGGGTAATTTACAATTATATATATATATATATATATAATAAATATTATATATATATATATATATATATATATATATATATATATATAATATATATATATATATATATATATATATATATATATATATATATATATATATATATATATATATATAATATATATATATATAATATTTATTTAAAATTATATAATATATATATTAGAGATATATTTTATATTATTATATATTATATATATATATATATATATATATATATTTATATATATATATATATATATATATATATATATATATATATATATATATTATATATATATATATATATATATATATATATAATATATCTTATATATATATATATATATAATATAATATTTATATATATATAATATATATATATATATATATACGCTGAAATTTCTTTTGTCTTTTGTACCAAAGGATGCTATTGGGTGCTTACTTCTACTCTCAACCAAGGCTTACTTGCGAGTCTCCTATATACACCTTTAAAAATCGTTGGTGTATCTACTTCAAAGCTTACATTGTTAACTGCGTAGAATATGAATGTTTGGCCCTTCTCCCCCTCAGGGAGAAGATGCCAAACATAGAGCTCTGATTGGTGGAAGGCCCCAACGAGGGCCCGAAGCTAAAGAGACGCGGGAGTGTTAGATAGGACTTCATACAAAGAGGTCAACTTAGAATAGGTGTCAGTGCCCAATATAATTAAAGTTATAATTACGAGTGTTTAAAGTAATTTTATAACGACTTATTGTGCCATTACCATTCTATTATTTACCAAATTGAAAGCATATCTTGTCAATATCATTCCACTGATTAATAAAGCCACTGCACAGAAATCTCTCTCATTCAATCCACCGGTTGATTTATAAGTTTCATTAATTAATTATTGGATGGTTAAAGTGAGTTTAGTCTACATTCTCTGGCGCCTCCTAGTCGTGACTAGTAAAAGCCCCCTAATTTGTAATTTGGAGTCAGATTATTGTGCTAAATTGCTGAAATTTCAAATTGCTGAAAAAATAATCAAATTTGGTTTGAAAAAAAAAGTGCTATTAATCAGTGTGATATTTGACTATAAATAAACTGTGTGAGTCAAATAAGTAACAACGTGAAGAAATAAACAATATATAATCTTATAAATAATAAGAAATAAGTCGTTGTTACAAGATCGAGTAGCAACAGAAAATCCGTTGCCGCTTCGAATATTTTGAAATTTTCAAACAAAGTTCCCATTTAGGCTTAATATTTCAGCCTCTTGGTTTGACTCAATTGACTCCACAAAATAGTCAGTAATTTTAGAGTATCAAAAATGGTCTCAACAAAACGACTGACTCAAAAGACTCAAGCTAAAAGCTCCTTGAGAGGAAATAGGGGAAAGGGGAAGACGCCCTCTCCCCAACAAACTCAACCCTCCAAGGATGGAGAAGGGCCATCTGTTTCTTCATCTGAAAGCGAGCTTGAGGTGACGCCGAAAAATTCCCGCCAAGAAACAAGACTCAGGCGTCCTGATTATAAGTCACCATTAAAGACTCATAGTCATCTCACTTCAAATCAACTGCCAGTCTTCGATGCTTATGATGTGATTAATTGGCTCAGTGCTACAACGGCGATTTTCAAATTAAATCACGTTGATGATGCTCATGAACGAGTTCGTTTATTAGCACCAATCTTACCAACAACTTTGGTATCAAAAATAAAATTCCCACTTCAAGATAATGCTTACCGGATGCTCTTGGAAGACATAGAACGAACCTATCTCCCAGCATTAAGAAACAGGATTCGAGACGTTTTTAAGCAAGGCATACGCCCTGAAGAGCTGCCTAGCGAATATCTGAATCGGGTAAAGGGAGTCCTTGGCAACAAGCCATCGACTTGTTTCTCGAACAAATGCCCGCCAACCTCCAGATGAGCGTGTATTCTTTGGCTGAAGAAAATGACTTACATCGAATGGTAAAAGTCGCAGATGATCTGTATAAGAATTTCGTACAGAAAGACAGAAGATATCAACAGCCGAATTATGACCAGACTTGGAGTTCTGTGAACGCTGTACGAACGCACACAGACCGACAAGAAACAGACGCCACTTATCCGAAGAGCATCGCGCAAAACCCGATGCGCACACATGACGCCTCCCAACACAGTGCGCGCCAGATGGCTGAGCTTACAAAGGCAGTGACTGAAATGGCGGGCTCTATACAGCTGCTGCTTCAAGGTCAACACAACAAAGCTGAGGATAGAAACTCGAGACGTGGCAGAAGCCAACATAGGAATTCAAGGTCGGATGAAAATGGGTTCACAAATACTTTTAATAAGGCTGCCCAAGACCTCTGTTACTACCACTCTCGCTATCTTCATCGAGCGTACCGTTGTGAAAGTAATGATTGCCCCTTATATCCATTACTACACGCGAATGGCGAAATAAACGCCCAACGAAATGAATCAACTTCGGAAAACTGAATGATCGGCTGTCGGCAACAACACCAAGCGGCAGTCGTGAAAATATAAGTCACAAAAGAAAGGTCTCTTTTTACCCAAAAGTTCAAATTATCAACGATCATCTCCTTAAATAGAAAGTGCCCTCAAAAATAACTCAGAAAAATTTGTGCTGGTGAAATTAACAATATTATATAAATAATACAACCTCTAATATTAATAATAAACGTAGTGCAAAAATGACTAACGAACTACTACACCACCACTACTACTACCGCAAATAATAATAATAAATGAATTATAATAATAATAATAATAATAATAATAATAATAATAATATAATAATAATGAGATAAATATATAATTAATATATATTAAATATAAATTTATATTAATATAAATAAATAATAATAATAATAATAATAATAACAATAAGAATAATAATATAATAAAACAATAATAATAAGCAATAATAATAATATGAATACAAAAACAATATAAAACCTACATGAAAAAATATCAGACGACATGTGAACAACAGCCCATGCTAAAAATTTGGAAAAATATAAATTATATTATTAATAACAATGAGGCTTGAAAAATAGTGATACAATCAATAAAAATTCTGTTAAAGGACAAAGCATTAATTCCAAATGTGAAAAGGATCGCAACTGCCTCCTTATCCAAATAAACCTAAAGTATCAACCAATAGAAATGGTAGTAGTCCCGCAGGTAAAAATATATCAATTATAAAAATGTTATATTAAAATGATACAACGTCCAGAAATGTTGAATTTTTTAGTTGATCTGGATCAGCTTAAAATATCTTGGCTGGGAAGTGCTCTTGCCAATAATAAAGCCTCCTCTGGGTTATATTTGCTCATAATTCTTAAATTGCTAATCTATGATATTAAAAAACCATTGATTTGACTTATAATTAGGCAGGAAATATTTGTACTTCTATATAGCAAATATTTGATATGAACATATTGGGTTTGTCATTTTAAAGAAATTTAAGATGGCATGGACTTCAAGACGGGATTTATTTGATGATCTGTCACCAGAAGAATCTGTTGAAATTAACTAAACTAATATAAACGTTTAATATTAAATAG
>JABUQX010096652.1:0-5000 GCA_015478945.1 Trachelipus rathkii
CTCCTTAGGTTGTTTTGATGAGGCTTGTGGTTACAAGCTTTTATTGAGAAGGGCTTTTGTTTGTCTATTGTGAGGTGCTAAAACACACCTATTAATAAAAGAGTGGAAACAACATGGTTTTGACTCATTAACCCCATCGGATGTGTCGGCAAGTGCCCAGGAACCGCATCACCATAGTGGCGCCCTATGTGCCAGAATAGAGCGTGGGATCTTTTGATGCAACGGATGCAAGCAGCGCAACAAGCAGCCGCCCAAACTAAGCCCATAACCTCCACTTCCATCGGAAACACTTGGACACTAAGCCAAGAGGCTTTCAAGTAAGAATTTTTAATTAAAATTAAAGTATTTTATTAAAATTTTAAGGGAAAAGTTTCCCAATCTCCAGCCAGTCTATGTAGAAGCAGTCGAGAAGGAAGTCTTTCTCGCAGAAGCAGCCGAATAGAGAGGAAAAGTTTCTCTCTCTCGCCGAAGCCAGCAAATCGGAGAAAAGCTCTCCACAAAAAAGAAAAAAAAAATTACCCCTTCCCCTAACCCCCAGAAATAAAAATATAAAAAATCAAGGTTGCAACCACAAATTATAATTATAATATCATATTATTACTATATTATAATTATATATATTTTGCATTTATACTTTTATAAGTAAGAATTTTATATTTTATTCATTACTTTTATAATTTTAGAGTGGTTGATTATTTTTTATTCTTTTATTATTTTCTCGCAAATGGCCATTTTAAGGTATAATTTTAGAAGTTAATTGAGTATATATATTTTCTATATTTTTAAGCGTATTTTCTTCTAAAAAATAGGTGTACAGGTTATGCGTAAATTTTCTTTAACAGGCACGAGTAAGTTTTATCATTAGCAATTAGAATAAGCCGTTAATGATTATTGAAGAATAATTTATCTTCGAAACTCATTACTTTTTCTCTCCCATACCTCTTTTCTCAATTAACATTTCCGTAAACTATAGTAAATACTAACATTTACCAGATACATATATATATATATATATATATATATATATATATATATATATATATATATATATATATATATATATATATATATATATATATATATATATATATATAAATAAAAAGATAGAAAGAGAAAGAGAGAAAGAGAAGGAGAAAGAGAGAAAGAGAAGGAGAAAGAGAAAGAGAATTGAGTAAACAGATGCCGAGGTTGGCACAAAGAATTCACGTATAACACACACACACACACCAACACAGGTACACGCCGCTCAAGGCCAAGCGTTGCGAAACAAGGGAACAGGAATAAAAGGAAGTATAGATCGAATATATAGCTCAAATTTTACTCTCTCTCTCTACGAGTATTGTTATTATTATTTTCTTAGCTTAGAAAATTTTAGTTGCGCTAGAGTAACGTAAATTAGTTCTTTGGGGAAATAAAAAGGGTAAATTTTTTTTTAAAGGGGACTAAAGTGTTCTTCTTTTTTTTTTTTTTAAGCATATATATATATATATATATACGATATATATATATAAATATACCGTAGACCGAGACTAAGACGTCTTTCGTTTTTTATAATTAAGAGCGTTTTTTTTTATATAAAATTTTAAGAAAACATTTGCAAGAAGCTAAGATAGCTTATGTGTTTTTTTATGATTAGTAATTAAACCATTTTTTGCTAATTTTAAGAAGCGTAATAATAATTAAAACAGTATCTTTAGATAACACAAAACCAAGGACAGAACTTACTATTACTAACTACAAATCCTAGGCGATTTAAGGGCAGTAACAAAGGTTATTAGGCCCAGAGACCCAGTAGAAGTCATATGGGAGAGCCCAGTAAAGGCCCATGCTCCCCAACAAGGGTTAAGGAACCCGGTAGCAGATGGTTGTCCCACAGGAGCGGTCCGGTGGAAGCAGTATACAGAAGATTGCCGCAGCAGTGCAACCCAGTTTGTATAATAAGGACGACCCGCAGGGAGTCGCCCCCACAAAGTATAGTTTTAGTTACGGTAACGATCCACAGGGATCCACCACAGATTTAGAGGTAAATCTGAAAGCAGAAGGAGGTCTCTGGCAGGTGAAAGTACCAGTGCAGTCCAGAACCCCATTACATAGGCAACAGTGCTTAAAAGTAGCACCAAAGATAATTAGAGAATAAGATAGTTTTAGGAGGTGATAAGGAAGGTAAAGAAGTCAAGATGACCCGAAGAAGGAGACAGCAAGAATCGGTAAGAGAGGAAGCAACTGAACGTTGTGGGAAAAGCAGAAGTACCCCTCTGGTGGAGAACCAGAGAGTTGAGGAAATGTCCAAGTACCCCTCTCCACTAAATCCGATTGGCCCAGCCAACTTGAGCCTAAACCCTTCACCCACTTCCTCCTTAAAGCCTAATTTTCAAGCAAGAAAGGAGGGTCAAGAGACTCTCTCAAAAGAAAGAAAAGACCCGATAGGGCAAGATAGCTTAAAAAATGAATATGTTCCACAGGGAACTGCGCATTCATTTCAAAGTTTAGTTATAGAGGTGATCCGCAGGGAGTCACCCCCGTGTTACAGAAAACAAGAGTTTTGTAGCCAAAGAACAAAGAAATCCTCATACAAACAGAGATATGAGGAAGAAGAAGAAGAAGAAGAAGAAGAAGAAGATGAAGAAGCAGTAATCTTCGAAAGACAGTTTTCCGGCCAAAGACGAACCTTTGAGTGAAAGGAGTCTGGCCAAGCAAGTGTCCGACTTAATTAGCAAATAAGTCGAAGAAGGTTCCCCGGCTGGCGTAAGTACCAGTGCGTCCGGAATCTTGTTAGATAAGCAATAATGTTTAAGTTTGAGAGAACTAGGTAACGATGCCTAGAGTAAATAAGCCAAGGCGCTTAAGAATTTAGAAGAAAATTAACAATAAAGTTTGTTTATTTTAAGTCCATTTTGCCGATCAGATGTCTGCAAATCATTTTTCCAAGTTAATCTATAAGAAAAGGGAGAATGACCGGATGGAATAGCCTAGGTAAAAGTACCTAAGAGTAGAGGAGCCGAACGCTTCAAGAGTATCTAGGTGACAGTACCTTAGGAAAACAAGGTAAAAGTGCATCCGAGCAGAGAAGAGCACTACAAGCAAAACGCCTTAGTGGCACTTTAGTCATATATATATATATATGTATATATATATATATATATATATATATATATATATATATATATATATATATATATATATATATATATATGTATAGCTATACGTATAGGTATAATAGATTTAATTCATGGGTTGGTTAAATGTTATTGTCCCTGAAAGACTGAAGATGGTTCATCTCCCTGTCAGATGATTAAATTACCACACTCAAGAGTTAGGTCCTTTTAAGGGAAGTTACTAGATTGGGTGAAAATATTCCCAGTATTGCCCTCGAAGCCCTGTACCGAGTTTGTCTTTGGATATTTAGGCGGAAAGCCGTAACATTTACCATGATTTTTATCTGTTAAAGAAGTTTTTTTTTAAATAAGAGTTTAAAATAGCAGAAATTGGAGACTCATAAAGTTGAGATAGTTTTCCGAAAGAAAGATTAAAAAGATATAAAGATATCTTTTGTAGCAGCCGAAAGAAAGATTAAAAAGATATAAAGATATCTTTTGTAGCAGCCGAAAGAAAGATTAAAAAGATATAAAGATATCTTTTGTAGCAGTGATTTTAACGTCCAGACGGATGTATTCCATGACAATATTTTTAATTAATTTAAAATGTGTCTTGTTTTTTTTATTAGACTAAGTATGTACACATAGATTCGTGCATGTTTGTGTATACCCGTACGCACACCTGAGCGTTATTGTTTCGATCACCTGATCACCAAGGTCGTCGGATACATGCATGAATGAACAGTGAAACTCGGTCATATGATTGTGGACTGACCTTGAAGGGAAAGGAATAGACGATGAGGCAGAGGAGAGGTAGAAGAAGGAGAGAGGAAAGAAATGGAAATTGCCTTTCGTTCACTGTTAAAGAGAATTGCTTTGTATAGTTTTTTTTTATATAATTTTATGAATTTTCATAGTTTTGCTTTATATAGTTTCAGTAGTTTTGATACTTAGTTTTATGAATTTTCATAACTTTGCTTATATAATTTCAGTAGTCTTGACACTTAGTTTTATTTCTTGATAATTTTAACAGGAAGCACTATATATTAATGCTTTGTTTTAATAACCAATAACCTCTAACCTTTATTGCTTTGTTTTAATTAACTTTAAAGCTTTCATGTTTGAATCTTGATTAATTTTAATCTGGCGACCATTTATTTGTAAGAAAACTAACCATACTTTTAAGCTAGAATACTTCTTGGTAAAGTTAACATAGTTTTAGTAAGCACTAATTTTCTTTTAAGTAGATTGGTATCTAGCGATATATTATTAACATTGCTTTAAAACTGCATGACAAACTTTAAAATGATGAAAAGCACTCTTGAAAAATAAGCGAAACCAGCTCGCGCTTACGAAATATTGCGCGTCAAATAATGAATATAGTGATGCACCGCCATCTGACACTAATATGCGAATTTTGTCTCCAGTTACGTTCTATTTGGAGACAAAAACAAATAAACTACACATAGACAGCCCTGTACAGCAAATACCAGGTTATCCTGACTTCCATCTTTGATCGTATAACCTCAGCCACATTTCCATTTAGAGATGCGAGTACTACCATCTCAAAGATGGTCAAGTGTGTTGTTTACTTTAGACATATTGCACACATATGTTGATTGAAACAAATCTTTTGACAAAGATTCTTCTTGCGAGAGGGGGGTCCTTTGTAGTAAGTAAGTTTGTGTGCTCAAACAAATCAAATCAACAATATGTGTTGCAAGACGCCCAAAGCTTTACAAGTTAGAACAGCGCAAATTCTTTTAAACTTTCTCACGCTGAAAGCCATGACTCACCCTCAGAAACACCTAAAATTCTTACAAACAAATCTCACATCGTAACATATCGAGTAAGGCATACACCTCCTCAAATAATCTTGTTCCAAGACCCAAAGTTCTGTAACTT
>JABUQX010096652.1:12500-15000 GCA_015478945.1 Trachelipus rathkii
AACATCATCAATTAATTAGTTTGTGTTTTTTCGCAAAACATTTTCTTTGTGAACACTGAGCAAACATAATCCATTTAATCGATCTTCAGAAATGGTTGACCTCAGCCAAGTTTTAACTCTTCTTAAAGTGCTGAATGATCTTCCAATTGTGCAAGTCGTTGGTGGAAGCGTTAGAAGAATTTAATTGCTTGTAAAACAACAGGGAAAAAGAGCAATGTTTTAGGATCAGTTCACTATCAAACATTTAGTCACATCTAACCCTTGGTCCCCATCTGAATCTCTTCCATAAGTTGAACCATGATTGTGCTTACTTTCCAGTTCTCATATTATATCTAGTTGAAGTGATCAATTTTTTCTGTTTTATTAATATATGTTAATTTTTTTAGATTCTAGAGGATGTACAAAAAACACAAAAAAATACAGAGAAAGATGTTGGTATTCTGTTTTCGTCCGAAAATCTGATATGCAAAGACGAAATTCAGTGAATCTATGTATGGTATAAATAGAGAAATCCTGAAATAATAATCCACAGAACTACATGAAAAGTTAGATTTTTGCATTCGTTTAGACACTATACGTGGCATTGGGAATTCTATAAAAAAAAAAACTTCTGCAAGTTCTTTAGCACTGGTAAAAAGTTCCTTGAAAACAGACGCGACATGTTTTTCGTCTCTATTGTTTTTTTACTATTTCTAACACCTTTTCAACGTGACTGTGAACCTCTTCAACATTGATAGTTTAGTTTGAAGAAGTTCGTGACAGGCTCAAAGTAAGAGGACATACTTGGCCATAATAACTAAGCAAATAATGAATTTAGGAGTTCTTTTGCTGACGAAAGTTGAAATGCTGCTGTCCTTGTGGCCTTAGTTAACCTTCTGAATCTGATGACAAAGTTTCCAAAACTGATTTATGTGAATGAAACTTTTCAAAATCAAATTTTGATGGACTTGCATTTTGAGGACGTATCTTGTTTGCGCATAACATTGGTAATTCATCTTATAAGTTTCCTACGGCAATGGGCTTTCAGCGAAAAAATCTTAATAACTTCTTTCACTGTGCCCACAGTATTTCGAAATTCGGGAACAAGATTCAAGTCATTAACAACTAAATTTAAGCGATGAGAAGCACAGTGGAAAAATTTGGCTTGGGATATTGATTTCTATTCTTTTCTGTACTCCATTTTCTTTTTCAGCCATGGTTGAGCATCCATCAAATTCCAAGCTCCAACGAATTTTATTCATATTTAAATTGTACGCTTCTCTGTAGTCCAATAAAATGACTTCTGCTATATTTTCAGCTTTTAATTTTTTCAAACGGAGTAAAACCTAAAAATTCTTTTCTAAACTTTCAACTCCTTATCAACGTAAAATGAACGCCACGCAATTGACAGCTCCTCACCCCAGAAATATCTGCATTCTCATAGCCGCTAAAAGTGAAAAAGTATTCACTATCGTTAACTTCCTCCACAATGTTTTACAACATTAGGTTTCGAATATGGATATGAGCTAATTCTGGACCCATATGAGATGTGTATTTTTGAATTATCTCCACTTGATGTAAAATGCTAGTAAGCCACACACCAGCTAACTAATGAATTTTAACAATCCGAAAAATTACCCCGTATCTGCAGTACTGCTCAACACAGCTAGAATCAGGTTCCACAGAGCAAAGCTTAAATTCTTGGGCCACAACTTTTTTTCCGTTAATTAAATGTTCAGCATTATTTAATTTTTCAAAAACATTCAACACGTTTCTTTAAAAATTAATTTCTTTTCAAAACTTTCTCAACTGCTACAGCAAGCGATCTAATGCCCTGAGAATTAACAGGGTTCCTTGCATGTTATGAAAGGTCTTTAATAATTTTAAGATTGGTCTGACAATAAATGAACCCAAAGACCCTCTTTTGAGGCAAGGCCTAAATAACACGCATAATTTACAGAAGGTCCTCTTTAATTTTTTTGAATATACTAACAGCGAATTGTATTTGATTTAGCCAATCGTAAAGAAAGCCCTTTGCCTCCTGTGAATCTTGCTTAAATTTGTAAGTGCTTAGTGGTTTGCATGAATTGATAAATCAAATTTTAGATTGTCATTAATTCTATTTTGAGTAATGTAAATTTCCAATATCAAAAAACGATTTTCGAAACAGTTGGTTCTACGGTAGATGCGGAGCTCATTATCAATATGATTAATACAGGTGCCGACAATACTCGGGACGGCATTAGCACTGCCATTTGCATTAACACTAATATATGAACCAGTACCATCATTCAATGTGTCAGTGGTTTGTTCAGTCAAAGAGATAATTATAATTATCACTAAGGTGAGGCCTCTTAATTACAAATTTATCCATTGTGAATAATTTTAAAATATACTAGTTTTTTCTTTTTAAATTTGCTAGCAAATCTTAAATATATATATATAATTATATATATATGTATATATATAGTAATATATATATATTATATATAGTAATATATATTATATAATATATATATAT
>JABUQX010096652.1:20000-22734 GCA_015478945.1 Trachelipus rathkii
TGTCTATCTATCTCATATATTATATATATATATATATTATAATATATATATATATATATATAATATATATATATATATAATATATATATTATAATATATATATATATATATATTATATATAATATATATATATATATATATATATATTCAATCTCATAAGGAATTGTTTTTCACTGCTACGGCGATATATAATATAAGTAATATATTATATATATATATATATATATATATATATATATATATAATATATATATATATATATATATATATATATATATATAAATATATTATATATAATATAATATATATATGTAGTAATTATATTATATATATATATATAATATATATATATATATATATATATATAAATATATATTTTTAAATATACAATAGAATATTATATATATTATATATATATATATATATATATATATATATATGACATTCGGTAGGATCTTTCTCCTGTAAATTGTTTGTGGGGAAAAAGAGAAAAATATGGCTATTTTTTATTTTTTCCTATGTACATTATCGAGCAAAATCTACAAACATTCATGGTGCCAGATTGGGTGGTTTTTTAACAATGCAACGTAAAAATAAATTATAAATATAAAAAATTACCATTAAGTGAAGCTATGATACGTTAAGTGAGGTTATGTTGAGTTACGTTAGTTTACAGTAGATTTTAAAACTTTCATATTTTTTTAACTTAGCTTCTTCGTATTAACAGACCGTTTGAAGCGACTGGCAACTTTATCTTTGTGCTTTTTGGTTAAAAAAGACCATCTAAAGTGGGAAAATTACAAAATTTTAATAAATATTCCTTTTCGGTGAAAACGATCTAATGAATAGCATATATATAATATATATACTATATTATATATATAATATATATATATATATAATTATATAATATATATATATAATATATTATATATATATATATATATATCAAACTATTTTTCACGATCACGGAGTCACTACCATCTTTCGCTGCACTCGAAACGTAGATCAAAACAAAAACAAAAAAACACAAAAACACAAAGAAAAAGAAAAAAAGGGAAAAAAATATGAAAACTTTAATAAAGAATATTAAAAGGGGAAGGGGGACCCAGGCGTGACTTTTCGACACTAATTTGTTTCTTCAGACGCCAGCAAAATAAAAAGTAATTGAAACAAAAAATGGAATCTAAAAAGTAACAAGTGATACTAAAATATTGGTTGGAAGAGGCATGAAGAATTAAGTATAACAGGACTAAAGCACTGTTCCAAATATTGGCTAAAAAATACATAAATTCAAACAAAACAAACACACATTAGGAGCACACACAACAAAACGAACACACACCGATTCATAATTGTATATAACTAGCCATTAAATTTTGCAATTAAGAAAAACTAATTATAAGTATTTCCGGAACAGACATCGCTGCCTGCGGTACTCGATTGATACTTCATTTTCAATTATATTATAATCAGAGCAGAAAAAACTCGTTTGAATATAAATAGATAGAGAATAATTGAACCTGGACATTATACGGAAACTGGATAATTAAGGGATAGCCAACTGGTAGCAAGGTAGCTTTAACAGTATTCGCAAATAATAACTTTCTTAACAGTGTCATATTACCTCTCCCCAGCTACCCGCCCGCCCTAAAGGATCACATTAATAAACTAATAATTAGTAATTTCTACATTATTTATTCATTAAACTATCTATAAAATATTATTTTAATTATTATTAAATTATGTACCTTATTAGGAATATTAAACATATATTTGATAGTTTATTTTATAGAAATTAATTATATTATTTATTTAACATTATATTTTTCATAATATTTATATATAAATTATATATTTAAAAAAATCATTATATTAATTTATATTTTAAATTATAATTATAAAATTTATAATTTTATAGTTTATCAATAATTTTAATTATGTTAAAATTTTTATAATTAATTTATTCATACTCAATATCTATATATAATTGATTTATAAATTTAAACATAATAGTTTATTATAAATTAAAAATATTAAGTTAAATTAAAATTTTAATTAATATATTTTTAAAAATTAAATTAATTTAATTTATTAAATTTTTATAAATTTTTATTTTCATTATAAATAGTATTGTAATTCTATTTCTAATACTAAAATTTTTATGTTATTTAATTATATTCTCTTTATTTTATTTGGTGGTTGTTATTATTTATTATTAATATTTAGTATTAATTAATTAACAATATAATTAAATTATTAATATCCATATAAATAATTAATTATTGACTATTATATCAAATATATTAATATTTATTAAAAATTTTATTTATTTTATTTTTATTTCATATATTTATTATTATATATTTTTATCTTATAACTTATACTATTATATATATTTATAGTTGTATTACAAAAAGGTTAAGCTTAACTTATATTTTATTTAATTCTTATTTTTTTTAGTATATATTATATTGTATATATTATATTATATCTTATTAATAATTAAATTAATTATAATTGATTATTTATATATATATGACGAATTATATTAATCTATATCATGTTTGAATAACTTCTCATTATACTATTACTAAAATTACTTTAATATCAGTACATTTATTTTAATCGCTAACGTATTTTGATAGCCTTTTTCAAGCCTCCTGAATGTAATTTTTTAACTTTTATCTTCATTCAACTCTATTCTAATATTAAGTTGGTTCCACTTTTATAT
>JABUQX010096653.1:0-5000 GCA_015478945.1 Trachelipus rathkii
CTTGCCAAATCAAAAACGCCTTAGGTATGGTATAAATAGAGAAACCCTGAAATAATCCTCCACAGAACTACATGAAAAGTTAGGTCTTTGCATTTGTTTGGACACTATACGTGGCATTGAGAATTCTATAAAAAAAATTCTGTAAGTTCCTTAACACTGGTAAAAATTTCCTTTTCAACGTGACTGTGAACCTCTTCCAGATTGATAGTTTTAGTTTCTAACACCTTTTCAACGTGACTGTGAACCTCTTCCAGATTGATAGTTTTAGTTTGAAGAATGTTCGTGACAGGCTCAAAGTAAGAGGAATACTTGGCCATGATAACTAAGCAAATAATGAATTTAGGAGTTCCTTTTGCTGACGAAAGTTGAAATGCTGCTGTTCCTGTGGCCTTAGTTACTTCTGAATCTGATGACAAAGTTTCCAAAACTGATTTAATGTGAATGAAATTTTCAAAACAAATTTTGATGGACTTGTATTTTGAGGACCATCTTGTTTCGCATAGCACTGGTATATTCATTATCAGTTTCCTACGCAATGGGCTTTCACGAAAAAATCTTATAACTTCTTTCACTGTGCCCACAGTATTTCGAAATTTGGGAACAAGATTCAAGTCATTAACAACTAAATTTAAGCGATGAGAAGCACAGTGGAAAAATTTGGCCTTGGGATATTGATTTCTTATTATTTTCTGTACTCCATTTTCTTTTCCAGCCATGGTTGAGCATCCATCAAATCCAAGTCCAACGACTTTATTCATATTTAAATTGTAAGCTTCTCTGGTAGTCAATAAAATGACTTCTGCTATATCTTCAGCTTTTAATTTTTTCAACGGAGTAAAACCTAAAAATTCTTCTCTAACTTTCAACTCCTTATCAACGAAACGAACGCCAATTGACAGCTCCTCCACCCCAGAAATGTCTGCTGTTTCATCCGCTAAAAGTGAAAAGTATTCACTATCGTTCACTTCATCCACAATGTTTTTACAAATTAGGTTCCCGCATATGGATATGAGCTCATTCTGGACCATATGTGATGTGTATTTTTGATTACCTCCACTTGATTGTAAATGCTCAGTAAGCACAGCATCACCAGCTTCAACTCTGAATTTTAACAAATCCGAAAAATTACCCGTATCTGCAGTACTGCCTCGAACAGCTAGATCATGGGTTCCACAGAAGATCAAAGTTGAAATTATTGGCAACAACTATTTTTTTTCGATAATTAAATGTTCAGCATTATTTAATTGTTCAAAAACATTAACACGTTTATTTAAAATTATTTGTTCAAAATTTCTCCTGCTACAGCAGCATCTATGCCACTGAGAATTAACATGGTTTCTTGCATGTGAGTGAAAGTCTTTATATTTTAAGATTGGTCTGACAATAAATGAACCCAAAAACCCTCTTTTGACGCAAGGCCTAAATAACACGCATAATTTACAGAAGGGTCCTTTTAATTTTTTTGAATATACTAACAACGAATTGTATTGATTTAGCCAATCGTAAAGGAAAGCCCTTTGCCTCCTGTGATATCTTGCTTAAAGTTGTAAGTGCTTAGTGGTTTGTATGGATTTGTTAATAAATCAAATTTTAGATTGTCAGTAATTCTATTTTGAGTAATGTAATTTCCAATATCCAAACAACGATTTTCAACAGTTGGTTCTACGGCAGATGCGGAAGCTTCATTCATATGATTAATACAGGTGCCGACAATACTCGGGACGGCATTAGCACTGCCATTTGCATTAACACTAAAATATGAACCAGTACCATCATTCAATGTGTCAGTGGTTTGTTCAGTCAAAGAGTAATTATAATTATCACTAAGGCGAGGCCTCTTAATTACAAATTTATCCATTGTGATAATTTAAAATATTTTTTTTTCCTTTTTAAATTTGCTAGCAATCTTATATATATATATATATATATATATATATATATATATATATATATATATATATATATATATATATATATATATATATATATATATATATATATATATATAATATATATATATATATATATATATATATATATATATATATATATATATATATATATATATATGAAATAGTAGAATGGGGGCAAAAAATTGCGAGACTTTTAAAAGAAGTTTATTTAAAGCGAAAGTTAGATAAATAGGTATTAAATGTAGAAATCTTGGTAGCAAGTAATAAAAATTTCATAATTTCACTCCCAAAAATTATAATAATTGAAATAAAACGAATAAAAATAAAAAAAAACTTAGAAAAAGAATCAAATTCATATTAAATTTCAATAATAATAATAATAATAATAATAATAATAATAATAATAATAATAATAATAATAATAATTAGGACACTTTTCAAAGTAGTTTCCCATTAAATATATATTTATTTCAGTTTCCTAAGGGCAGCATCCAATATTGGGGATTTTGGGACCCCATTTTAGCCCCCACCTAAAAAGGGACATAAAATTCTTAATTTTCAGACAATTTTGATGGGGTTAAAAGCAAACTGCAGCCTTTTTTTTACCTCTAGAACGTCATTTTCAGGTGTTTTTCTGTCTGTAGTCATTGTTTCGGCGTTTTCATTTTTTCAGAACCTAATTTTTTGATATTTTTTCGTATCAACTTCTACAATTTTTTTTCGAAATGACTTCAAACTTGAAATATACATAGATGGGTCTATTACGCACAAATTGCACATATTAGTTTTTTGATTTTTGGAAAATTGTGCTCAGCAATGTCGAATTTCAAAACCTACTTTTTTTTTTTATTATTTGCTGAACACAATTTTCCAAAAATCAAAAAACTAACATTTGCATTTTGTGCGTAATAGACCCATCTATGTATATTTCAAGTTTGAAGTCATTTCGAAAAAAAATTGTAGAAGTTGATACGAAAAAATGTCAAAAAATTAGGTTCTGAAAAAATGAAAACGCCGAAACAATGACTACAGACACAGAAAAACACCTGAAAATGACGTTCTAGAGGTCAAAAAAAAGCTGCGGTTTGCTTTTTTCCCCATCAAAATTGTCTGAAAATTAAGAATTTTATGTCCATTTTTAGGTGGGGGCTAAAATGGGGTCCCAAAATTCCCAATATTGGATCCTCCCATTATTAAAAAACAAAGAGAATGATAAATTGTTGCCCTAAAAAGAGCTCTCTTTTTATGGCAAAAATTTATCAGTTGTCGTACAGTTCATAAGTCTGAAATATATTTTAACTGAAGTTACAGCCAGGAATAGGGGAGGGCAGAGTAGGGGAGGCTAGAGAGGTAGGGCTGTAGGCTATTGTGCAAGTTTGCAAATTTGCTTTTTCAAAGTTGCTTTTGATATATATATATATATATATATATATATATATATATAGAGAATATATATATATATATATATATATATATATATATATATATATATATATATATATATATATATATATATATATATATATATATATATATATATAAAAAGTATAGATATATATATATATATATATATATAATTTTTTTCTTTTTTAAAGAATTTTGACGAATAGTGTTAGGGGATTTTTCGATATCATGTCTTTTTATGTAACATCCTTTTAAAGGAGTAGCGCCTATATATATATATATATATATATATATATATATATATATATAATATAGTATATATATATATATATATATATATATATATATACATATATATATATATATATATATATATAGATGTATGTATATATATATATATATATATATATATATATATATATAAAGAGAGTATATATATATATATATATATATATATATATATATATATATATATATATATATATATATATATATATATATATATATATCAGAGGTGGGCGCGCAAATTTTAAACTTTAGAGCGCAAAACGCAAAAGCGCAAAGTGGGAAAACTTAGTCCGCAAGCGCAAAAGCGCACAATTTTTCAAAAAAATTAGTCCGCATGCGCAAAGCGCACATGTCCGCAAATCAAATTTTTTTTAAAAGCACAAATTTAGGAGCGCAAAAAAAATATAAAAAATAAAGCGCAAGTATTTAAAGATGAATTATTTTTAAATTTTAATTGAAAGATGCAAATATATATAACAAAAAATGAGAAAGATTTTAATCTTATTCAATTATCTGTGATCTCTTCCTCCTCGCTCTCCTCTTGCATTCTGAATAGGGTCATATTCCCTTTAATAAAGATAAATTTTTAAAAATTGATGGATGCCATGGTTGCCCTCTTTGGTCTTAGAATGTCAGAGCCTTGACTAAACAACCTCTCCACGGCCGCTGAGCTGGGTAATGGGGTATTATACTTAATAAACAAGTCCACCCAGACCTCCTGGTATTCACACGGAAACAGGTTCCTAGTGAGAGGGGTACTGTGGTGAACATTTACTGCAGCCCAGCTATCCAAGATTTGTCCCAACTTCTCCTCCAGAGGTGTCTGCTGGATATATGGACCCTTCAGTTCCTGAAATATTTAGAAATGGTATCAAGAACTCAAATCTTTTTAAGTTTCATTTGAACATTATGTCAGTGTATTGTGAATATATATATATATATATATATATATATATATATATATATAAAAAAAGAGATATATATATTTTACATATATATATAAATATAAATATATATATAGTATAGTTATATATATATATATATATATATATATATATATATATATATATATATATGTAGTATATGTGTATATATATATATATATATATATATATATATATATATATATATATATATATATATATATATATATATATATATATATATATATATATATATATATATATATATATATAAATATATATATATATATATAATAACAAGAGATGCTTAAAGTTTGTTCCAAATTATAAAAATAACTCACCATAAATGGGTCACTTTCAGACTCAGTCCCATCACCTTCAGTGCCTTAATGTGGACGAGTAAGATTCGATGCAATATTACACTTTATTTTCTTCAGTATCCTGCTCTTGGCAGCTTGGTACTTCCCCTCAT
>JABUQX010096653.1:10000-15000 GCA_015478945.1 Trachelipus rathkii
CATCCGCATCCGCGGATGTTAAAATCAAATATTTATATATAAGTATATATATTTACATAAATATATATATATATAGTATATATATATATATATATATATATATATATATATATATATATATATATATATATATATATATATATATATATATATATATATATAAATTAATAGTAATTTATTAATTTGAAAGAATATCTTTTTTGTCAATTATAATAGTTAATCCATAAAATAAACTTCTTTTAATAAAAGAAAAATATAAATATTAAGGTAACGAAAGCAAAATTTAAATAGATATTTTAATTTGGTAACTATAATAAACAAAAATAATTACAAAAATAATTACAAAATTTATAATAATAATAATAATAATAATAATAATAATAATGATAATAGTAATAATAATAATAATAATAATAATAATAATAATAATAATAATAATAATAATAATAATAATAATAATAATAATAATAATAATAATAATAATATTAATAATAATATTATTATTATTATTATTATTATTATTATTATTATTATTATTATTATTATTATTATTATATAATAATAATAATAATAATAATAATAATATTAATAATAGTAATAATAATAATATTAATAATAATAATAATAATAATAATAATAATAATAATAATAATAATAATAATAATAATAATAATAATAATAATAATAATAATAATAATAATAATAATAATAATAATAATAATAACATAGTAGAAAATTACTTATTTATACTGTTAATAATGATGATAATAATAATAATAATAATAATAATAATAATAATAATAATAATAATAATAATAATAATAATAATAATAATAATAATAATAATAATAATAATAATAATAATAATAAGAAGAAGAAGAAGAAGAAGAAGAAGAAGAAGAAGAAGAATAATAGTAATAATAATAATAATAATAATGATGATGATGATGATGATGATGATGATGATGATGATGATGATGATGATGATGATGATGATGATGATGATGATGATGATGATGATGATGATAATAATAATTAGATCAGTTGTGGTTATTTCTATTGTTGGGTCGTGGTTGAGCTTTGATGATTTTCATTTTTTTTTTCGTTAAACACCTCTTTTGAGGGTACTCTCGGTGCTACACCGTCCCCTAACCTTGGGTTAAGGCATAGCACCGCACACTCAACTCCCCAAGACTAGCCTTATTATTCCTAGGCTTCCTCTAATTGCTTCTATAGCTATCTCCTCGGTTCCAATTTTAGCAGGGATCTTTTCTAGATAGGTTACTAGAGAGGTTTTTACCGCTCCAAGGGACCCCACTACCACTGGCACTACCTCCACCTCCTCCATCTCCCACATCCTTCTGATGGCATATCGTAATCTTTGATATTTAATTTCTTTCTCCCTTTCGTAGAGGGCCACCTTTTCATCGTATGGGATACCTACTTCTATTAGTTGACATGTTCTTGTTGTTTTATTAACTAATACAATATCCGGTCTATTACTTTGTACAAATATGTCGGTGGGTATGCCAAAATCATATAGAATTTGGATATGGTCATTATCTACTATTGCTGGAGGTTTGTAATTCCAATGATTATTAGGAGTATCAATATTATATAGTTTGCATAGTCTGTAGTGAATGAGCTTGCATATGGTATTATGTCTTTCCGTATATAGTCCCATACGTAGCAGAGTCTTACATCCGGATAATATGTGGGGCACAGTCTCTGAGGATTCCCCACACATCCTACATCTATCAGAGCAATCGACTCCTTCGATATGCTTTTTGAACCAATTGGTTCTTAAGCACCAATCCTGAGCTGTAATCAGCGTTCTCTCATCATTTATTTTTAAAAATCCCCTCGCAATTGTTTCTATCGATTTTTCTTTATTGATAAAGGCCTTGTTCAATACTTCTTTTTTAAAGTGTTGGGCGTGTCTATGTTCTTCCCATTCTACATTATCGGCTTTCTTTCTTGCTGCTTTATAAGATTCCTTTAAGATTTTAGTTCTTTCTTTGAGGTTTTTCTCATTCCATCCATTCTGTGTTCTGATATCGATGTTAAATTCATGGAGGTAGTCATTTGCCTTTTTTGTTATTGAAGTTGTTCCAGCCTTGCAATCTTCATGTTCTTTTAACCAACCAATGAATTTGGTTCCTTTTCCTTCTATATATTCTGCTAATCCTACTATTTCATTTTTGTGGGTTCTATCTATATGTGGCATTCCCATACCTCCTTCATCTCTCGGGATGTATATACGGGCTGTGCACTGGTTTTTGTAGATTATTTTGTGTGCATGGAGGAGTTTCCTTGTAGTTGTGTCTAGAGTATTTATTTCATGCTGGTACCAGTCTATAATTCCAAAACTATATCTCATTACTGGCATTGCCAATACCTTAATTGCCTCTATTTTGTTTTTTGGTTTTAATTCAGTTTTTAATATTTTCTTCACTCTTGAGATGTATTCCTTTTTAATTCTCTCTTTCATAATTTTGTTTTCAATCCTGTCTGACTCCTCTACTCCAAGGTATTTGTAAGTTCCTTCCTGTTCCAGTTCTTTGATTTCCATGTTATTAACTATGATGTTTTCAGCATGTATCTTTCTACCTTTGTTCATAACTATGAACGCACACTTTTCCAATCCAAAATCCATTCTAATATCCGATGAAAAATCACTGACCACCTTTATCTGTCTCTCTGCCTCTCCTCTACTTGGCGCATACAACTTTAAATCGTCCATGTAGAAGAGATGAGAGATTCTCTTTTCTTTCTTCTCGGTTCTTTTATTTATTCTGTACCCGTTCTCTAAGTTGTTGATCAGGTTACTTAAGGGGTTGAGGGCTAATACAAATAACAGGGGGGACATGGAGTCTCCTTGAAAAATCCCTCTTTTCACTTTTACATTTTTTATTTTCATAATTCCTTTCTCGTGTGGTAGCTTTAAATTAATTTTCCACATTTCCATTACCCTTTCCATGAATCTTTTTATTTTTTCATCAACTTTGTAGATGCTCATTATTTCCTTCAGCCACGAATGGGGTACACTATCATAAGCTTTCCTGTAATCTATCCACGTCATGCATAGATTTTTTTGCCCTTTCCAGCTATTTTCAATTATCATTTTATTTATCAGTAGTTGTTCTTTTGTACCATAGGTATGTCTACTACATCCCTTTTGCTCTTCACTAATGATGTTGTTCCTTTCTACATGTTTGTATAACCTTTGGGTCAGAACTCCTGTTAATACTTTGTATGATGTGGGAAGGCATGTTATAGGTCTATACTTGCTAGGATCTTTGGTTTCTTCATTTTTTGGAATAAGGGTTGTTTCACCAGTTATGAACCAGTGCGGGATGTCTACTCTTCCATCCATTATGTTATTTAAGCATTCTGTTAGGGGCTTGATTAATGATGTTAGTTTTTTTAGCCATATGTTCTGGACCTTGTCCATTCCAGGTGCCTTCCAATTATTAGTCTTCTTGATTACATCCTTTACTTCTTTAATACTAATTTTCTGAGAGTTCATATTTCTAATAGATGTTATTTCTGGGTTATTTTTAATATTTCTCAACCATTCCGTATCTACATTATGCGACACATTGTTCTCATATATATTTTTCCAAAATCCTTCGACCTCCTCTGCCTTGGGTGCATCAGCAACTGTTATCTTGGTATTTCGTAATTCTCTATAAAATTTACCTTGATCTTCTTTGAACAGTTTGTTTTCTTTTTTTTTCTTTTTCGCGCATTTTGTACCTTTTTAATCTCTTTCCTTTTGCTGTTAAAGATAATTTTCTTCTTACAAGAGCGTGTGTTAATTTATCTCCGATTCTAATTCTTTCTCTATTTACTAAATTTTGTGCTTTTCTCTTTGTTGCTTCAACTATTATTTCTCCATTCTGTAACATTGTGAGCATTCCAATTTCTTTTCGAAGAGTATTTATTTCATTCGTAAGTCTAATCTTCCACGGTGGCATCATATTCTTCCTTCCTATATTTGGATTATTTTTCTTATCTTTAACAATATCAACTCCCATTGTTTCTGCTACTGCTCTTGATGTAGCATAATAAAGTCTGTTTAGCTCTGTCAGACTACAATTTGGTGGTATCAGGCGTGGCAGTACTCTATTTGCACTTGCAGTAACTTTGTTCAGCATAAACCAGTTTTTAATCTTTCTTACTTGTTCTCGCTTTTCAATACCCTGCACCCTATCCTCTTCACGGTAGTTAGCTATTTTGTTCAACAATTGTTCATCAATTGCATTTTCTTCTCTATTGTCACCATTTGGTGGTTGTACATCATTAATGGTTCTTTCTTTCAAATCTCTGTCATGTTCCTGATACCAGCTCAAGTTCACCTCATAGTCTGACTCTCTGACTCTCTATCTGTTTCGTCATTATTATCTGTTGACTGTTCCGCTTTTACCAATGGTGAGGTACCATGTTCAATGTCTATCTCTAATTCTTCCTCACTCGTTGATTGTAATCGAGTGTGATCCATTTCTCTTCCATTGTGTAAGTTTTCCTCATCATCCAATTGCAGTTTTTTTTGCATCTTCATTTGTTTTATTCTCTTATGCCTCTTTCCTCTTACTTCCTCTTTTTTTTCCTTCACCTCCGTACTCAATTCTATCCTATATTCTTGTTCATCTGTTTCATCTTCACTCGATGTTTGCACTCTATGGGAGTTCTCATTATCTCTTTCACATTGTGATCTCAAGCCCTCCCTCACCTGTGCATCCCTTTTCCCTTGAACTAGCTTTGTTCTTTTATACAATTTTGCTTTGGTACTTTTTATTTCTTGAACTAGTTCTGTATTCATTTCTAATTCATTCTCCATAATTCTTAAAGCCCTTTCTTTAATATTTTCTAAATCCTCCGCTGTTGGCAATGTCGCTTTCATCTTTCTAACACCACCCCCTTTCCTTTCTTTAATATAATTGAGTATACATTGTTTCTGTTTAATCATTGCCTTTCTCTCAACATTTTTTAACTTT
>JABUQX010096654.1:0-15000 GCA_015478945.1 Trachelipus rathkii
TCTTTTTTGGATATATATAATATTTTTATATAATATTACTGCATTTTAATTTTGTGGTGAAAAAATAAAAAAGTTAGTTGTGTGCGTTGGATTACGGTATTGAGGGATATGAGTATTAGGTATTCTGATTAATTCATAATAATAAATATTAATAATTTTTTTTTAAATTTCATATATTAGTAGTATATTATTACTGTTATATCAGTATCTATATGTATATAAATATAATTAATTTATAATGTATGAACTTGAGTAATATAATGGATTTATTAATTATTCTATATAATTAATTTTTACATCATAAAGTCTATCAGATAACAGCTCATAGGTATAGTCATTATATATTAATTTTGGAAAATTTTGACTCTAGGATTATGGTCATTGGAAATGTCAGGAAAGTTAACTATGTGCTTGGACTGCATGTACTTATTTGCCATTTTTTAACTTGCCAGATTATTATACTATTTTTTATTTATTTTAATCTTCTTCTTTAACTCGATTGTAATATATATTTATTAATTTCATTATATATGTATATGTTAATTTGTGTATATACAAATAATTCATGTTAACTATAGAAATAGACAAGTGTATCAATCTTATACTTTTATAATACGTTATTAATATATTATCTAATAATATATATATATATATATTTATTATATTATATATAATTATTATATATATATATATATAATATAATTAATTATATATTTAATTTATAAAATATATTATATATAATATAATAAAATTATTTTATTTAATATTATTTATATTATAATATATATATAATATATTTAATTTAATTTATTCTATTAATATTTATTAATATTATAATATTTATTTATTATTATTATATTAATATCTTATATATAATATATTAATAATACGTAAACTAATTATATAATATAGTAACTCAGTAGTGTATATATTTAATCTTTATTCGATATATATTATATACCTAGGTATATATATATAATTTATTATATTATATATCCTTACTATAATTATATATACTACTATATTTATATTATTATATATATTATATCATTATTATTACTATATTATCATCATTATAATATTTATTTTTTATATAATTTATATATAATATATTATTTATTTATTATATATATAATAATATATATATATATATAATATTATATAATATATATTATTATATTTTATATATTTTATATATTTATAATAGTTATATTATATTTTTTATAAATGATGATGATCTAAAGAGAGTATATTCTAATTCTCATCAGCGGTATTTACGAACATTGGAACTCCGCGATCGTGAGTATATAAAATTAATCTAGTGGAGTAACTTTTTATTCAACCTAGCTCATCTAGCGTTCTATAAAATGCTAACGCTTTCATTATTCAATTTTGCGTATTAAGTTTTTAAATGCTCCTGGTTTTCTTCATCCAATAACATTTAGCTGTAATAACTCATATGAGCCTGCCCCTATTTATATAAATATTATGATGAGGTATAATAGGTTCGGAGATTTTATCTCTCCAATTCAGCGGGATTCGATAACTAATTGGACTTTACGCTAGTCGCTGAGTAACAGATGATTTCTCGGGAGCTTTATATCCATCTAAAGGCCATCACGCGTATATATTCATTAATATTAGTAACGCTTAAGTCGTAGTTTTCTTTAGTTAGTATATAAGTATTTTTTATAGTTTATGTGTCGTTTATAGATGAGGACATGAATACCTATATCTCGTTGTAAAGTTATGTATAGATTTGGTGAGTTGTATTATATATCATATGTACTCGGATATACAGTGTTCTGAAGTTTTAAATTAATGATACTTTTATGGATAATTAATTCTTTAGTGGTGGAAATTTCTATGATATATAAGGTTGTAGTTCGATGATGCTAGCAGCATGTAGTCTTTGAAGTTTGAAATTTGAATATGTATTTAGGCAAATTGGTTAATGATGTCACTGATGCACAATAAATATATAACATTTCAGTTATGATGGTGAATTTTAAAGGGATTAGTAGAGTATATTGAATGTGGAGCGTATGCAGCTCTTACACTGGGATCAGCTGTTTGTGAGCATTGTGACTCTAAGTATTTATGACTGGATTAGTTCGCATGACTGTGAGCGAGTTCATGGTAATCAGCGGGTCTTGTGAAGAGCGGCGCTAGATTGTTGAAGATTTCTGAAGTGTGCAGTGTTGTTCTATCGCGTCTTGTTATTCATTTAGAGAGTATTTTATTGTGATTGAGGATTCGAGAGATTTGATATGCGAGGAATCGAGCTGTTAGATCTGATTTCTGTTGTGTGTAAGTATCGTGTAAAATGAGAGTAGTGACTATGTAATATAGGAGTAGATGTGACGAATGGAATTTGGTCATATATTTATGGAGTAATGATGATATGTACGGTTGTTAATTATGCGTTAGATTATTTGTTGGCGAGTGTGATGGGTATACGACGGTTGGGAGTCCGAAGAGATAGTTGGATTGAGTCGGTAAACGAATGTTTGAAGGATGAGAAATGTGTAGATTTTGTTAGAGGCTGAGATAGAATAATAGTGTATATACAGGAGTGAATGGCGGTGGATTGTGTTAGGGGTATTTTTCTTTATTCTTATTGGTTTTTGGCTCCACCTGGGCAGGGTAGATCCCTTTATTTTTTGATTGTTTCTAGGCCATCAGTGAGACGTTTCATACGCTGGTCCATGATACGCTTTATAGGGGGGGATTATCTCTGACTATGACGATCTTTATTAATTTTGGTACTGAAGGGGGCGGTTTGCTGAGGCTTATTTCTTCTGTATTCTTTGTCTTGTTTCTTTCTCTCTTAACTTCTTTTTTCTTTTCGATGCTCGTCACGCACTTTATTCCTTTTCTCCTTTTTCTCTCCCATTTTTCTTGGGAAATATTAGTTAAGTAGATCTTAAAAAGAAAGATTAGTATTCTCATTTATTATTTTATTTTACTTATTATTTTTTTTTTATTATATAATATATTTTTTTTTTCTATATTTTTTTTTTATCATTTTTTATATCTTATCTTATATATAGGTATATAGTATTTGATTTTGTTGTCGGTTGTTAGTGTATATATATACTTATATATATATAGTATGGCTTATATAATTATACATTTAATATATATTAATTAGTTGATAGTAGTGAGTTTATATATATATATATATAGTACCCTATAGTTATAATACTATAGATATAAAAAGTAAAGAAATTATTATTTATATATTGTTATAGGTATAGTTAGTATAATTTTCAGAGACCGGTGATTATCTACAAAGAGTGAAGAATCGTCTTGTTGCCAAAAGAAAGTTACAAAGTCTTAAGCGACTTCTCAGAGCATATCATTATTGCAGGCCCAGAGGAAAAGAAAATTAAAGGTAAAATTCGGCTTCCGTCTCATTCAATAACTTTGCATTTGCGCCTGATTAATAATAAGGTGTGGTGTTTTTTAGTAGTAATATTTGTGTTACTCACTCGTTCTTTCTTTCTATACTCAATTGCTCAATCTGAATGATTTTTCATACACGCCTCTCTGGGACCTGTCGGGCATTGAATTTGCAAATAAAGAAATTTAAATGTGCCATTGTAATTATGAAAGAATTTTAAAATCACCTCTTAATTTAAGACTTCATCTGCTAAATCACTGCAATATTAGATTTTAATTTTGAGTGCGGCTTGAGTGTAATTGTAAGGAAGCTTAAAACACATATTCTTCTTTGCATCAGAACATAAAGTTATTTAAATGTTTGTGTGACTATGAGTGTAATCACAAAGGAAACTTAAGATTACACTTGCTTACGCATAATTAAAAATTATTTAAAATGTTTGACATATCAGCACTGTTTGATTTTAAATTACCTTTAAAAGACATAATTGCTTTTCGCTCAAAAAATAAATATTTGAATGTTCTGAGTGTGGCTATGAAGTGTTGAGAAAGCAAGAAGATTACACATGCTTAATAAACATGAAAATATAAAATTTTTTAAATGTTTGAGTTGCATGATGTATCAAGGAGACTTTAAAAAACCATGCTTACCGCCATCAATATAAATATTTGAATGTATGAGTGTAATGAGATAAGAACTAAGATTAACTGTTAACATGAAATATAAAATATTAAATGTCTGAGTGTGGTATAGAGTGTTAATCATAAGGAAGCTTTAGATTCATATGCTTACGCATCAACTATAAAATTCTTTAAATGTTCTGTGTATATGCAGTTGTATACAAGGAACACTTAAATCGCACATTCTTTAGCTCAAAATATAAATATTTTAAATGTTCTGAGTGGTGAACTATGAGTGTTATCGCAAAGGAAGCTAAAGATTACACAGCTACCATTGAAATATATATATTATTTAAATGTTCTGAGTGTTGCTATGAGTGTAATAACAAAGGAAACCTTAAAAAACACATGCTTACGCATCAAAATAAATTTTTAAAATGTTCTGAGTTGTGGGCTATGGGTGTAATGAGAAAAGAAGCTAAGATTACACATGCTTCGCATCAAATTAAAATTTATATGGTTCTGATGTTGCTATGATGTAATCAACAAAGGAGACCTAAAAAACACATGCTTACGCATCAAATATAACTCCCCCGCAGTGTTTACCTATATACTCCCACGCAAGTTGTTTAATCCTCGCAGTTGTTTACCTTGCGTTGTGGGGGGCTCTTGGACACCTGTTGGGCAGGGTAATACTGCCCTCCTGCAGTGTCCTAGATTCGAAGAAACAACTAAACACCAAATCAGACCCGTCCATTAGGTGACTGTTCAGGTGGGTGAATGATTGCCAAGTTCACTGTCATCATCATATAATAAATTTCGTAAACCTTCGAATTTTCGAGGAAATGATATAATGTTTGAGAAGAAACAGCAACTCCGGTTCTTGTGCCTGGTAGTGGTGTGGTGGCATTTCCGTTTTCCAGAGGCGGATGCTTCTCACCTTTCCCTGGGTTTTCGGATGTGCCTCTTCCGTCTGCCTCTCCCCGAAATCCTTCTCTTTCGTCTCTCAGTGCTAGTCCCCCGAGCAGTGAAAGTTCGATTCCCCGTACGTCAAACTATTCGCTTACGCTGTTGGGCTGGTTTTTTTTTGGGGACGTGGACGGCGTTAGTGGTAGAACATTCCGTTATTGTTTACGCTTGCGACGCGGTGTCCATGTTCGATCCCGCTGATGGAAGATAGGACATCTCCTGTGCTCATTCATTTGAGTACTCAAGCATTTATGGGTGAGAAAACCGGTTTGCTTTAGAAGCTAGCTTGAAACGTTTAGGGGACATTCGACGGTCGGTGTTCGGCGAGAATCTGAACAGTCGAGTGACGGTACTCGCGAACGGAATGAGAATTCGGTGACGCGTGCATGGTGGAGTTGTTCCCTGCCCTTGGGGGGAATCCATGTGGGCTCCGCGGAAGATATAGGGTGCCATTCTACGCACTTCAGGCACATGTTCAGGGGTGCTGGGGGGTGAACAAAATCCCTCATCCTTAGGTCTGAGGTTTGGACCCGGATGAGGGATAAATACCTCCCTTCGAGGAGTGGAAGAAAAAAAAAAATATATAAATAAATAAATAAAATTATTTAAATGTTCTGAGTGTCACTATGAGTGTAATCACACATTACACATGTTAACATGAAAATATAAAATTATTTAAAATGTTTAAATTCGTGACTATGAGTGTATTCGGAAAGGAAGCTTAAGATTACACATGCATGAATATAAAATTAATCTTAAAAAAGAATTGAACCCAAGACAAGATGAGCCATTACACTTGGCTCGGTACTCTCATATGGTTTTGGGATCATCGACTGGATGCAGGAAGACTTAAACAAGCTGGATGTTATGACCAGAAAAATGCTGCACGCACATAAGATGACCTATAAAAACCAATGTGTACCACGGATACATGTATCCAGAAAAAAGGGAGGAATGGGAGTACCTACAATAGATATAATATACAAATCTGAAATAATAGGAATTGGGAAATATTTGAAGGGCAATGATGGAAGATTCATTGGATGGGTGCATGAACATGAAAACTTGAAACCTTCTACAACATCAATTATAAAAAAATGAATGATTATCTAAGAGATGTCGCAGATTTGATGGAGAAGGCAAAACAATGAAATTTTTGGAGAGAGAAATAGAATGCTAATACTAAATAAGAGAAGAGAGAAGAGCACCTAGAACAATGGAAAAATCACACATTTGCCAAACACCATAAAAATATACTGGATGAAGCCTTCATTGACACGTACAAATCAAATGAAGTAATGATAAAAGGATGGCTAAAAAGTGAAGATGAAAGAACCATCCTAGCAGCCCAAGATCAGGCCCTCAGGACTAACTGGTTCAAAAAACACATAGAAGGGCAAAACATAACGGACAAATGCAGAATGTGCAGTGGAGGGTCGGAATCAGTATGTCACATACTATCTGAGTGTAAGTTTTTGCTGCAGAAGGGCACATACATACACATACACTATAGATTATGCAGAAAATTTGAAATAGAAGTAAATACAGGTAACCACTGGGAACATAACCCAAACAATATAGAGGAAAACAACAGAGTCTTAATACTATATGATTACAACATACCAACCGACGCACAAGTCACTCATAACAAACCAGATATAGTCATCTATAACAAAACTGAAAATAAATGCTGGATTATAGAGGTCGGAGTCCCGTGGGATGGAAGAGTCTCGGCCTACGAAATTGAAAAAGAACTCAAATACCAAAGGCTAAAGTACGAACTAAGAAGATTGTGGAGTATAGATATAATTGAAATTGTTCCAGTGATTGTAGGTGCTACCGGAACAATAAAAAAGAGCCTAGAAAAACATCTCGAGAGACTCCCGGTAAAGGTATCCACACTGGAGCTGAGTATGACAGTAATTAAGAAGAGTTTAAGCATACTAAGAACTGTGCTGGGGTATCGATGAGACCCGAAGAAGGGAAATTATGAGGTGTTCTTAGATCAAGGTTGATTCCGAACAATCCCTAAAGGAAAATAATATATACCTTAATAAAGGAGTTTAAAAAAAAATAAAAAAAAAATATAAAGAACTTATTTAAATGTTCTAGGTGTGCTATGAGTGTAATCAGATAGGAAGTTAAAAGACACTGCTTAACGCATCAATGTGTGTTAGGGTGCTGGGGGGATGTTGCGTCCGCGAAAATTTTCCCGTGTGGGGCAATAAGCTTATATATATATATATATATATATATAATATATATATATATATATATTATATAATATATTATATATATATATATATAATTTTATTATATATATATATAAATATATATATTTTGTACCATCATCCTGTTAGGGTATCTGTAGGTGCTCTCTCGATTTCTCCAAAAATTCTATCTTCAATGTTTTCTCTTCTATTCTTACGTCTCTCTTCGTTGCACACCTCGCACCGAATCCATCTTCTTTTCCTCTGTCTTCTGCTGGTCTCTCTCTTATGGTTCCAATCACATCATCTCTCTCATCTCTCCTTCCTCATTCTTTTTTTACATGTCTAACAATCTTAAACTGGTTTCTTCACTGCATCAAACAGGTCCCAGTTTTCTCCTCACTAAGCTTCGCTCCATTCTGTCTCTCAGCGATATTCCTCTAATGAGTCCTCTCATTTCCGCAGCTTCTAATCTGCTTTTTTGTATCGTATTCAATGTCCAGCTTCATACAACAATATCGGTCTCAGAATTGTTTAATATATTTATATTTTAACCTGTTGGTATCCTTTCTCCTTTGGCACGGTATAAATTCCTACATTCTGTGATAAATCTCCGCAATTTCCTTTCCAAACTCGTATCTTGTCTTCTTGATCATAAATACTGATATCAATAACCATGCCCAAATACTTAAATCTATCACTTACTTAAGCTATATTCTTTCACTACTATCTCTTCCCTCTTTCTTGCAATCACCATTATTTCCGTTTTCTCTCTGTTTATTCTCATGCCATTGACTTCATACATCATTCCATCTATCTCCCAGTTCTGCAGGTACTTGAGCCTCTGATGTTATCTGCCGCATCATGATAAACCAAAGTGTGTTCCTATTCTCCTTAGCATATCCTTTTAAGCGTGTCCAGGTAAACGTGCAGAGCATGGTGAAGTACACTTTCCTGTCTAACTCCCGTTTTCACTTCAAACCATTTCTCTTCTGTTTCCTTAACCTTTTTTGATTTTTCATACATACTTTTGATAGGCTGAATCAGACTTTTCTGGTATAGCATAATGGATCTTCTACACTCTCCCAAGTTTCCTATTTATTCTATGAATGCTTTTCCAAGTATATGAATCAGCCATACGCCTTCTCATTCCACTCTATAATTTTCTCTGTTAACATCTTCATGTAAAGGTCTGTGGTACTTTCCCTGGTCTGAAACCGTGCTGCCATTTCCCAATCTTGTCCTCGACTTACATTCTCAATCTTTTCCAAGATCCTCATATATTTTACTCACCCCCACCAACAATACTATTCTCTATAATTTTCCGCATATTCTTTTATCTCCTTTCTTATGTTTCGGACAGATTACTGCTTTCTCATTCTGTTGGTATTTTTCTTTATTTACATACTTGGTTTAAATTAACAATCTTGTCAACCATTTAGTTAATCCCTCTACTGTTCTGAATAGTTCATTATTTAGTCCATCGTATCTGGACTTTTCCATTTATTTAGTATTTTAATTGCTTCTTTCACTTCCTCTATCTCTATCATTCTAATTTTCTCATGTTCTTCTCTTAGGGGTATTTCATTCATTCCCTCCTCTTCCTTTACTTTAATAATTCCTCGAAATAACTCGCGCCATTTTCCGTCACCTCCTCTTCTCTAGAAGGGTTTCTCCTTATTCAGAACCGTAGTTTCCGGTTCTTTATTTCTCTCATGCCTTGGCATTCCATATAAAAGTTTTCACGTGCCTTTCGTATCCTCTTTCAGTTCTCTTATATTCTTCTTCCAAGTAATGTCTTACTTCTTTTTACATCCTCTGCATGGTTTCTTGCGTTTACATATTCTATTCTGTTCCCCTCCGTTCTCGTCTTCATCCATCCAATACTTTGTTTTTGAGTTTCACTGCGTTCTTAGCATCCTCATTCCACCATGCGTCTTCTTTCTCCCCTGCTACTTTTTCTTTCCCAATATATTATATATATATATATATATATATATATTAATATTATATATATATAATAATATATATACTATATATATATATATATATATATATATATATAGTATATTATATATATATATAATTTAGATCGAATTCTAGGGGGGGGCAAGTGCCCCTCTTCCCCTATGTGCGGACGCCCATGCTGGGGGGGTAAAAATTCCTCATCCTTAGGTCTGAGGTTTGGATCCGGATGAGGGATAAAACCTCCTTGAGATGAAAAAAAAAAAAAGTAATTTAAAAGTATTTTAAATATATATTTATTAATGGTTTTTTTTAGCATGTTGATATGGAGTAGCTGAAAGGCAATAAAATGTTTTTTGCTGATTTTATATTGTGAATATATATATATATATTATATATATAATATTATATATATATATATATATAATATTATTATATTATTATAATATATATATATATATAATATATATATATTATATATATATTATATATATATTATATATATATATATATTATTATTTTTATATATTATATATATTTTATAGTATATATATATATATTATCTATTCTTTCTTCTTTACTACTCTTCTTCAAGACTGGGAGTAGGGTGGCGCTACAAGCATCGAAGGAAAGCAGTAGGAGAGTATGACAAGTGTCGAAAAGAAACTTACCGCCCCCTCTGTAACATTAATTAGTGAAAACTCGTCGCACAGAACAGAAAATCCACCCTAGAAAGCTTCATGGACCAGAGACGGCCTCATATTGGTAAATCGTCATGTAAGGGTTATCCCTGGCCCAGGTGGGCCACAACCATGCCCCATACAAAACCCGCATTCTCATTATTATGCACCTTTATTCCGCCTCTGCCAAACCAATTTCTTCCTTCAGACTTCGTTACCGACTGATCCACTTTCTCTTCGGTTCCACCGGTCGTGTTCCACACCTCACCATATAATCTCTGCTTAACAATCGACTATATTCATCTTTCACATACAACCAATCTCAACATACTTTTCATTATTCTCTCATTTACCCTTTTTCCACACACAACTCTATAATAATTTTCATTCCTCTTTTATAATTCTTCTCACACTAGCCATGCTCCTAGATTGTCCATCTGAAAACATTGACTTTAGATCTATATTCTTTCAGACATAGTCTCACTACATACAATAACACAGGTACAACATACCTCATGTAGACATATAGCGACTCAAGATTAAGTCCTTACATTCACAACCGATTTTAATTGCACCACAGCAACCTTCTGTTCAAACTTTCATAATACAATCTGCATCATCTGTTCCTTTCATCCAACACATACCTAAATATTTAAACTAGACACCGTTGCTCAGCTGCTACCATCTAACAATACTACAACACTGAGGCTGTCTCACTCACAACCTAACCTTATTTATCTACAGTTACTTTCAAACCTCCTTTTACATCCTGCCCAAACTTCTCTACATCTTTATCTTCAAATCTCTTCAGAATTCGCCACCAAACATAATCCTCCGCATATAATAGGTAGGGCAACCTCCATCATTCTCCATTCTCTCATCATTCTAACAATTTGGCGTCCCCACCTCGATTTTTCATAACCCATCCATATACAAAATGAATAACAGAGGAGACATAACACAACCCTGTCTCTCCGCTATTAATGGCCTAAACAATCAAATTTATTCTACAACACACGCTTCACTTCGTCAATACATACTTTTGATTCCATTCATTAGCCTACCACCAACACATATATCACTAATACCTGCCATAAGCTTCCCTATATAACTATCTACCCTGTTGCAAATACCATAAACCTAATATAATTAATTCTTCTCTCATTTTCTCAATCATTGTTTAATGTATAAGATTTGATCCCACATCTCTACTCTAAACGACTTGTTCTCACCATCAGTCCTTACAGTACGACGCCTCTTTTATAACATGCCAGTATAACCTTCTACAACCAATAACTTATTCCCTATAATTTTAAGTTCCTTTTCTCCTACCCTTATACAGGGTACTATTACCGCTCTCTCAATCCCTTGGAACTATACCTCCATAAACGCTTTTAGCAATTCCAATCAATCAATCACATTGCCTCGCTCTTGATCATTTTCACAGTAATCTTCATTATGGCTGCGATTTCATTCTTCAACTTTCTCATCTACCATTACTCCTCCTTTACTAATAACTCATCCCCCAAATAACTATTCTTCTGCCCATCAACACACACATTCAATATACTTTCATAACTGTTAATAATTGTGCGTATTTTCGAAGTGTTCTTTAACACTTCTCTAACATTTCATATTGAAAAGCACACCTATTCATATTCTTAGCGAATTCCTTTATCCATTCTTAACCTTCGCGCTTCCTTCGCAGTGTTCCTATTCCTTGTAAGTCCATATCATCCTCTGCAAATGTTCATTACTCTTGTTTCTCAGCGTATACACCTTATATAATTATAACTATATATATATATATATATATATATAATATATATATATCTTATATATATATTATTATATATATTTATTATATATTATTTATATATAATATATATATATATTGAATATTGGTGATAACTTACTCAAGATGAATCTGAGTGGTATCTTCCTCTTTTATTGTACTCTTTTTTATTTTTTTATGTGAGGTGTTTGAGATGAATCAATCAATGAATCACATTTAAATATAATGATCTTATAATTCTTTGTGATGTCTTCGTATTTGTTGTACTTGTATTATTTTCTAATTCTTCTGGTTGCGCAACCTTTATGATCTTGTTTTATTTGTAATCTTCCTATGTTTATTTTCTATTTTCTTTATTATATTCTTCTCTTCTTATATATTCTCAAAGGTTATTATCCTACTGGTTTTCTTTGTACTTAATATTAGTTATTTCATTCAGAAAAAAAACAAGGCGTTATATTGAAAGCCTGCGACTCTTGCATTAAATTTTACTTTACATACTATTTCTTATGTTTATTACTATAACTTCTGCAACAATATAAGAATATATATATTAGTTTCATTATTATATGTTAAATAATCAACTACCCGCTACGACGGTACATATACTCTTTTCTATCTACAGACAAAATATAAAATATTTATCAAACTCATACTATTTTTCTTTTGTTTTTCTTATTTTCTATTTTCTATTTTTTCTTTCTTTTTCTTTGTATTCTTATTTCTTCTGTTGTCATAGGTGTAATATGTCTTCATATTACGTTGTTCAAATATTTCTGTATATTTTCTTTTTTTACAGCCTCTTTTGTCAAAATGTCTGCGATCTGTTCTTGTGATTTTATCCATTTGATTTCTTCTATTTCTTTTTCCTCGAGTATTTCCTTTAGATATGCCATATCTATTTTTAGTCTTTTGTTTAATACTGCCGAAGTTGAGTGTAGTGCTCTTTCAAGGCTTTGACAATCTGTTTTTATCAATATTGGTAGTTTTTCTTCATTTAATTCTTCCCATAAAGCTTTCAGATATATTCCAGCATCTGCAGCTTCACCTAAACCCAATGCTTCCGCTTCTAGAGTGGATCTCGCCACTCTTTTTGCCACCTTTGATTTCCAATATAAAGGACTCCTGTTGTCTAATTCATCTACTATACTTATTATGTACCCAATTTGAGATTGTCCATTCCCCACGTTATTAAAAGAGGCATCTGAAAATATTTCCATTTTTGTTCTTCCTTTAAGGGTAGGAATGATTATCTGGTTTTCCTTTTCTTTTACTTGTTCTATAATTTTTATTAACTTTTTTCATATCTCTTGTTGTTGCCGTTTTACAAAATTTACTTCTTTCACTTACATTGCAAGATATTTGTTGAGCTATCCAGTTTAATTGTCCAACCATTGATCTGTATTCTGTTTGTTCTTCTTTATTTAATATCCTTTCTTCCTTAAATCTTTTTTTATCTGGTACTCTCATTTCTTACATAGGAATTCTGCTCCAGGATAATTTCCTCATTTCGTTGATCCACGTTCAAACCAATGTACAAAGTTTCTTTCACTCTCTTTTCCCTATTTCAATTTCCTTTTTGTTTCTCGAATTACTTTTCTTCAAAACTCAGTATTTTCCCATAGCAATATCGTCTCACATGTAATGCATGAGGCGATGGATTCGCTGTTTTTCCTCCATTAACTAATAAGTTTGGCTCAGCTTTACTCTTTGTTCTCCAGTGATTTTATTAATGTCATGATGCTTTCGTACATATCTCGCTGCGTCTTTTAAACGTAACAGTTTTTTCTCTTCCCATAGGTAATTTGTTTTTGCACTTTCTTGGAGTTTTAAATACACATTTTTTCTATTGTTTTCCCTTGTAATATGCCTGTTTTGATTCTACGTTTTCATTTTCACATTTTTTCGAATTACAGCCAAACATTTCAATGATTCGCTGGCACTGTCGTGAATCAGTTTGTTAATCTCTTGTTCTCAAAAACCTTGAAGGAACAGGCGGGTTGCATTTCCTTCTTCGTTTTTGACTTTTCTGTAATGATTCGCAGGGCTAGTTACGCCTATAATAGCTCGAATATGTAGAATTTATATATAGATTCGCTGGTCTTGTAATTGTCCATTAAGTACCTTCTATATAACTCGCTGCATAATGATAGAAATAAATTATAAATAGCATCAGCAGAAGATTTTATTTGTGTTTAGTGGAGAAAAATATTTAGATACAAATATAAATATTTATATATATATTTTATACATATTTTTTTTTTTTTTTTTTATTATTTAATTAAATATATATAAATTATAAAATAAAAATAATTATTAGCTATTAATAAGTAATTAATATTATAAGTTAATTTAGATATATTACTTTCTCTTATAATAATATTATTTCCTTTATATATATGATATTTATATATATAAAAATAAAAAGTAATCAAAGTTGCAGTGGTAATCAAATCATTCCTCAGTAGGTTTGGAAAAAAGAGATCCAGCAATAAACATAATTTTCCCCTTAAAGATTTAATATAGTAAAATCCAAAAATAGGCATTTTTTATTGACTGCCAGGGCATAAACAGCTAGTCAAGAATATATTGAAATTGATGCCTCTAACAAGTTTATCAAGGATTTTTAAATTTTTTTGACATGATGTAATATATCAGTTTCCAGTTGTGATTTTTGCCTTTAAAATCTATTAAACCATTATATTATATATATATATTATTATAATATTAATATATATATATAATTATTATATATATATTTTTATATAAATTATTATAATGCATATTAACTATGTAACTCATTGTTTGTACAATGTAAAGGGATGAAAGTATACAATAGCAATTACGATCTAAGATGTAGATCATTACTAAGAAATAAGTCTAAGAAAAATACGGTATAGAAGAAATGATAATGCTTAACTTATAGGTATTAGTAATACGAGGTTTTGAGGAATACATATAGGTGAGATCATTAAATAACTAATATGATTTCACTCCGATCAATGTATGTACTAACCGAATTCATTAGATAATATATAGTGTCTGCTGTAATATTCAGAATACATTTAGGTTTAGATATAATATGAAAAACGTATATAGATTAATACATAAACAGTAATTTATACATAGGTAACTTATCATAGATATAGTAATTGTTTAAATAATTACTTACAAGATTAATAGTACAATAAATCAAAACTATTAACATATGTAGTTGAAGAAAATACTTGTTGTATAGGATTATAAATAAGAGCAGCGTGTGAGAATATTGAGTAAGATTAACTGACATCATGTATGACATAATATTAATCATTTTTGATGGTAAACATAAAAGTTAAGCTGGAGTACTCAACTA
>JABUQX010096654.1:22500-25000 GCA_015478945.1 Trachelipus rathkii
CATACTAATACAATGTATAAGTGATATATAATAATAATTTTATCGCGTCTCAATTCATCCCATCCATTCAGTTAATAATAATAATAATATAATAATAATGAATATATAACTAGTTATAATATAATAATAATAATAATATAATAATAATAATAATAATAATAATAATAATAATAATAAAAGCAATAAATAATATAATAATTAACAATATTGCTAATTCAAATGTTAATAACAATAATAGTAATAACAGTAAATGACACTAAACTAAAGCTAATAGTATTAGTGATGAAGAAACATTTCAACATTATATCAATACTATATAAATTGTATTAAAAATAAAAATAAATAATATATAACAATAATATTAATCTAAGAATAATATAATAATAATTATCATAAAATAATAATATATAAAAATCATAATATTACTAATAATATAATAATAATATATAATAATAAAAATAATAATAATATCAAATGATGATAATAATAATAATAAATATAATAATAATAATAATAATAATAATAATGATAATTAAATTAATAATCATTATAATAAAATAATAAAATATAATAAATGAATAATAAGTAAATAAATCAATAATAATAATACTTAAATCGGTTTTCATAGCATCAATCCGCTAGCAGCATTGGCTTTGTAGATTTAAGAGAAAGACAGAGAGAACAATTAAGTATTAATAATAGCTAAGGGAATCGCTACCAACTGATTGTAGAATAGGACTTAACGTGGATAGGAATGCCCTCGTTAATATTTAGATAATAAGAAGTTTCTGATATTTCTACGAAACGAGCCAATGGTGAGTGATTCCTGAACATTTTTGGGGAGATTATTCCACATTTCTATGCCCTTATATGAGATAGTCCGAGATTTCGTTAAGGTGAATTTCGCTTTGTCTAAGGTAAGGGAATTTGTGCTACGGAGATTGTTTGTTCTTAACGTTTGGTTCTGTACAATTATGTTTGACAAAAGATCATTTGCAGTTCCATTTGTGAATTTAAAGATATGACTACTTACTGTAAGTGTGTAAATATCGTGAAGTTTTAGCAAAGACAAATTTTTGAATAGTGGGGTTGTGTGTTCACGGTAGTTACGAGGCCCTGATATTACACGAATTATTTTTTTTTGCATAACGATTAGAGGTTGTAGCAGGTATTCACTTGCACAACCCCATACCGAAAGACAATAGAGTAGATGCGGATAAACAAGACTATAGTAAAGGTTTTTTAAAATATGTTTTGGAACAAAATTCCTTATCTTAAGGAATGCATAGTTAGCATAGGATAATTTGCTTATGAGACTATTTATGTGTTCTTTGAAAGAAAGCTTGTCGTCAAGGATAACACCTAATAACTTGGCAGACGATAACCTATTTATAATTATATCTTTTGCTCTTACATTTAGTTGAATAGGGTTCTTTTGATTTGTTATTACTAGGTAATTTGTTTTTTGTAGATTTAGGGAGAGTCTGTTTGCCTCTACCCATGTTATAATGTTTTTTAGTTCATTATTTACTTTGTCGTTAAGTGTGTTTATATTACGGTCTGATATTAAGATTGCAGTGTCATCAGCATATTGAGAGTGTATTGAATTGTGACAATTTTGAAAGTCATTTGTATATATATTAAAGAATAGTGGCCCAAGTATGGAGCCCTGAGGGACACCGTGGGTAATTGAGGCAGGTGGGGATGATGTGTCTCCTAAGCTGACGTATTGTGTTCGGTCAGATAAGTATGATTGAAACCATTGTAGTGAACCATTAGTGATACCAAGTCTCTCTAGTTTGTTTAAGAGTAGGTTGTGCGGAACTACATCGAATGCTTTCGAGAAATCTAATAGTAAAAGTACACATGTTTGTTTTTCATTTAGTGCTTTGTATAGTTTTTCAGTAAGGAATATCAGAGCATCCTCTGTGTTGCGGTTTTTGGTGAAGCCAAATTGATTCTGAGAGAGAAGCCCGTTTACATGCAAGTAATTAGTAAGTTGAGTATGGACCAATTTTTCAAAGATTTTGCCAGTTGTATGTAGGATTGAAATCGGACGAGAGTTTTTCGGAAGGGAGGTGTCAGAGCTTTTGGGAACAGGGATAACTTTTGCAATTTTTAAGTCAGTTGGATAATGATGTAAGTCAATTGAATTGTTATAGAGAGAGGCTAAAATAGGTGAGATTTCTTTTTTACAGTGTTTGTATATCCAGTTCGGGACACTTTGAATGTCAGAGCCTTTATTCATGAGACCATTTATAACACATTCAACGTCAGAGGTTGATATTCTTTCGAATGCAAAGTTCTGCCCTTCGTGTGGTCTTAAATAATCGGCAAAGACCCTCTCTGTTTCTGGAACTTCGGCTGCTAAAGCTGCCCCTACGGTAGTAAAGTAGGAGTTCAATTCATTGACTATGCGTTGCTTATTCGTGACTATTTCATCACCTATTTTTAATTGTTCTATTTTTGTTTTGTGTTTATTGTGTCGGTTTAAGATGTC
>JABUQX010096655.1:0-17500 GCA_015478945.1 Trachelipus rathkii
GGGTCGGCAGACATCTTTAGAATTAGGACTTGCATCAAATGGAATGGAAAAATTATCATTTTTTAATTTATTAACGTAAATACATGGCAAACAAGGGTATTCTACGGGAGGCTGAGCCCCCCGTACCCCCCACCATCTGTGAGTGCTGATGAAATAATTTTGTAAAAATTATTAACAAAACCTTAATTTTTCTTTAATTATATCTAAAAATCATGTTTTAAGTTATTCTTCAAAATTCTAATGTTAGAAAGAAAAACGATATTTTGATGGTGTAACAATGCGTAATATTTTCCTCCAAGCGTGAAATGTTATTTAACTAAATTTATTTAAGGATTAATTAATAATTATTAAATATTTTTTATGTTTCTTCCATTTAAAATGTCCGCGATTCAAAAATTATTCAGGTTTTTCTATGTCGATATAGTAGTTTTTTAGTTACAGGGGGCCCCTAATCTGGAGACTGGCTAACATGTACTTATAAGCTTTCATTTTACTTTTCAAGCTTGGCTTGAAGACGAGCAAGTAGAAGCTCGATAAAAAAAAAAAAAAAAACCGCTTGTCCCTAAGCACTGACGTAAAAAAATACCAACAAAAACCCCACCAAAAATTCATGAATAAAATTAAGTAAGGGAAAATGACAATTTTCCAAAATGAAAAATTGAATATATATATCCTATTAATCCTATTATATAAGTATAATAATATTATATATTCTAGTTATCATAGTATTAGTAATAATATTATATATATAGATAAAAATAATATATTTATGATTTTACAATAAGAAAATAAAATTAATAATTTTTTTGTCCATTAATAATGAAATAATATTCTAATAAGAAGGAAATTAGTAGAATAAAAAAAAATTGAAATCCATAATCTGGCTCCAGCTCCTTAAAACATCTCTGAAATGATTATTAATAAATATATACTATATAATATATAAATTATAGCTTAAATTTAAATAAAATATTATATAATTTATATTTAATATATTAATAAATATATAAAACTTATATAATAAAATAATAATCTCTCCTAGTTTGAAATTTTATACATCAACACTGGTAATAATATGATTATAATAGTAATGATAAATCACTCCATAGTAATAGTAGTATATAGTATTAGTATATAATGATATATTTATATATTTTATATATGATATAAATATATATTAAATTATTATATTATTATATTATATATATATATCATAATATATAGTATATATATATAGACAATATTTATTTAGAAGGTATTCCATACCAACTATATATGTCATAGTGCATAGTATGTAAGATAGTGAGGATTTTGTGATTATGACTGACTTAGTATAAATGGGGTATCTATCGTTTCGAGAACCCTCGTAAGGAAACTATACTAACCATATAAAGTTATCTCAATAGAAAATTTATTTCCATACTCTGCGAGTAGAGTTACATCGTTAGGTTCATGATAATATATTTTTATATATATATATATATATATATATATAACTGAATTTTATAGTAATAAATTTTACGGTATGACAATGAAAATAAAAGAAGTATTTGCATTTGGCAATAAAAGACAAATGCAACGTTTGGTTCTCTTCTGATCAGTCCTTCTATCATAATAGAAGAAAAGAGAAAACGGCTAAAAAGAGAGAGCAAAAAACACTGATCGCAATGCATAAATGGTTTAATGGCGATCGTCCACAAATAACAAAAATACTACAGTTATGCATATGAGAAAGACGGGAAACGTTGGAAAGCTTGTGTAATGATGCTGAGAGGGCGAACAATAAAATTTTAATATCAATAAAAGCTTCTTATAATATCATGAGGGAATTGCGTTATAATGCTCGCTTGGATGTTCATTTAATTATTTTATTCTCAATAGGTTAATGGACATTAGGATTATTCGTTTATTTATGGCTTCCAATGATTCACGAGATATTAATTCTATAAGGTTTCCTTTCAAATAGCTATATCTAACAGTCTAATCAAGTTATTCTTTTTAATCACAATAAACTATATATATATATATATATATATATATATATATATATATTATATATATATTGAAGTAATTTATATATATAGTAATTAAAAAAATATATATATATATATATATATATATATATATATATATATATATATAATTATATATAATAATATATATATTATAATATTATATATCATCAACCGCCACCTTTCTCTCCCCATGGACTGGGGTGTAAGGGTACGTCACATGCACCGGAAGCAGAAAAGTAGAAGAAGAATATGACACCAAGTCGAAAAGAAAAGCCCAGCCTTACCGCCCCCTTTATACCCTTTAAAATGATTTAAATGAGAACTCCGTTCGCCCAGTCATCAAAAATCCAACCCTAAGGGGTAGAACGAGGGGGCCAGGGGTGGCGGGGATGGGCGCTTCGGGACTGTGACAGGACCAGTTACTATGGCATCTCGTCAATGTGTGGTTCATCTTTTTGGCCCAGGTGGCCATTACCATTCCTCTCACAAAACCCCCCGCCATTCGCTTCTATTATTCACCTGTTCTTCTCGCCTCTGCCCAAACTCAGATTTCTCTTCCTTCAGGCATTTCTTTACTGACTCCAGATTCCACTTCTGTCTTTCTTCTCAGCCGGTCGAAATTGCCTAGCGCACCACTTCACCACTATATATAAGCTTGATCAACCGACTATCATCGATTTTTCCTTTTCCACATGGACCAAACCATCTTCAATGTACTTTCATTTATTCTTTCATTTTACTTCGATCTTCACACCACACACTCCCTAATGGGTTCATTATTCCTTATTTTGCCAATTTTTCTCACACCTAAAAACATCCAAGATTGCCCATCTGAACACATTTTATACTTTAGATCTATACGTCTTATTCCAGGACCATAGTTTCCCCACTAATTTACATTAACACAGGTAACCACATACTCTCATGTAAGACCTGACGTACTCAAGACTCTTAGTTCACTTTACACCGACTAGTTATAAGGTACCAGCTGCCTTTTCTGTACGCATTTACAACTTCCTACTACACTCTGCATCAATCGTCCCTTTTTTCCACATATTAAATATTTAAACCTCAGATTACTTGTTCCAGCTGATCACCATCCAACATAACTTCACATCGAGGACTGTCCTTCACTCACAGCCATAACCTCACTCTTATCTACTTTACTTTCAAACCCTCCTTTTCATACATTACCAAATCCCCTCTCAATCTCTCAAACTTCGCATATGGCACTACAAAAGCCAAAATCATCCGCATATGAATAGGTAGGGCACCCTCCACTCTCTTCCATTCTCCATCATTCTAACACCTTCACCTGTTATCCATACCTCTAATTCTTTCAATTAACCCCATTTCAAACTCAAATTGAATAACCAAGGAGACTCTGCTATTTTCAAAAATTCTTTCAACAATCACTTTCAACTCGATTTATTCTTATACACGCTCATGACTATTTTTGATTCCATTCAAAAGCCTACCACCAACAACATATATCACTAACACCTGCCATAGAGCTTCCTTACTAATCTTATCATACGTGTCGCTGCCAATTGACAGCGCCCAGGAAATTTACCACCTTTGTTCAAATGAATGAACAAACGATTGTTTCATTGGCAATTGTGTTTGGAGGGGCTCCTTTTCTAAGATAAATCCTTATAAAAGGATTTTGTTAATAAACTTGAAAAGTATTAATATTATATATACTACTATTAAATATAGCTATACTTTGATATGCATTTATACCTTATTATATATATCGTAAAAATTATTCACAAAACAGCTGATAAAAGAGCGACTCGTCAGCTGTTTGCGAGAAGGTTGATTCAATGTGAACCTACTCTCTTGATCCCAAATATCACAAATTGAAAATACGGTGTATCTTTGTTTTATCGTAACTTCATTATCATTTGATAAAATTGTCTGAATAGACCCTCCTTTTATGTTCTTCTTGTTAAACTATATATAAAAATTCATTCAGTTAATTAGTCTTAAAGTTATTCAAGTTTTTTGAAATATACACTACCTCACATTTGAAATGTGATTTTTGATTTAACTTTTATAAAATATATATCATAATGTATTTACACTGCAAGTTCCATGCAGAAATAAATAATATAAGCAATAATAATGCCTATTTTATGTTTGTAAAATTCCATAGGATTTGAATTTTTTTTATATAAAATTGAGGCTTTGTTAGTTCAAAATTTTAATGGAATGCAAAATGGTTTGTTTTATATCCTTTATCTGCTTGTATAAAGGATCATTCAGAAAACAGTAAAAAAGTTTGGATCATTGCAAAATGGGGCTTTTTAAGGCTAGACCCCTTTCATGTCGAAACTCAGTTTTCCCTTGTATTTTCGTAGATATAGCACCCCAAATTACTATAGTGTGCCAGTAATTTCGTCTATCCCTGCAGATTTACCATTCTTCAACTTTCTCACTCTAACCATTACCTCCTCTACTAATGACCTCATCCCCAAAATACCTTTTCCTTCTTGAGGCATCAAAACTACACACATTCACTATCACCTCCTCATTACTGCTAATATTATGCAAATCTGCGATGTGTTCCCTCCACACTCTCCTCGCGACTGCTTCGTTTTGTAAGTAAGATTCTCTATTTTCCCATTATTCCTAAGCAGATTCCCCTTATCTCCATTTTTAACCTCACGCTTCCTTGCCAGAAAAGCGTTCCTATTTTATTCCCTTGTAAGTTCCCATTCATCCTCCTTCCAAACTGTTCATTTACCCCTTTTTTCCTCCTACGTATGCATACCTTAGTATTCCTTTTTTCCTCCTTATGTAATTCCAAACATCTTTCTTTTGAAACCTCATCATTGGCTTTTAGCACATTCAACTGCGCTTCTTATTTATTTTTAACCGCTTGCATTCACCTTCTCATTCTACCACTCCTGTTAACATTCTACTTCCTACTTTACACATCCACATACTTATCTTTCACTACTAACAACCGGTCCCCTTCTTTTGCTTTCAGATTTGTTCAGTTTCAAGTTGTTCACATTCAACCTGATTTATTTGCAGGCTCTCTTAAATATTACTTATCCTATTACCTTGCCTCACTTAACTTCCACTCCTTAAATCTACAAACTTCCTTCTTATCACCTGCCTTTTCATCAAGCCCCCACTAATTTTACATAAAACAACATAATGATCATAATCCCATTCCTAACCCTCACTGATTTAACATCAACAACATACTTCAACACCGTCCTTCTTACCAACACATAATCGACCATACTTTTAACTTCGATACATCTCGTAATAAATCAACCCTAGATTACTTATGAAGACTCTGTTACCTAGTGCAGGTTAAAGGAAATTACTACGACATTATCTCTCTCCACCGCAGAAATCATCAGCTCTACCATTTCATTGTCTCCCAACCACCTCAAATGAGAAGAGTCTTAATTTCATTTCATCTTTCCAGTCATTAGTATTGCTTTCGAAGCTCTGGAGCTCCTACTCCTACCTTTCGAAACCTCACTCAATTTACCTTTCGAAACCACACTCTCACATTTCCTCAGATAACCATATGTCACAATCACACAACCTTATTCTCAAACAGAGCTATGATAGATTTTGTCTTTATGTGAGTACTAGAATTCTAATGGTTAAATTAGAATTCTAGTATTCACACAAAAAATCACATAGCTCTTACCCAAGACCACACAATAGGACACTTCTTCCCCTCTTCATCCTTTCCCTGGCACATACAAATTCACACCACACCACTCATTTCCCCTTCATCTTTGTCCAGTCACAGCGAGCAAATTAAATAAACCATCACCTCTCTCCTCTTCTCCTCAACTTTATTCCATACATTCCTAACCCATACCAATCAACTTTCCCTAATACAAGTAGCGTACTCATCACGACCTTCTCCAGGCATGCATTAGCTTCCTGCAAAAGATAATGTAGCGGCAGGCCAATCCACTACAAACCTCCTTAACGTCTACCACCCCAAACCGTTATATTTTCTCCCCAACCCGGGATTATTGACAGGTGTCGTAATGTTGTTAGAAGAGGTGAAACTTGTCATAAATAATATAATCGGTGAAATTTTCTTGGAAGATGAGTGTGGATAAACGCAAGAGAGAAAGGCGAACCATTAGACACGGAATGTCATGGGAACACACCACCTAGCAAATGGGAATAGTTTCATCGCGGCGAGTGCGCTACTCTCATATACAATATAATATATATTATATACTATATATTATATAAATTCTTGTATCTTTATTGTTATAATATTTATTGAACCTTCTAATGTAATCTAATATATAATATAATTATATTATATAATTATATATATATATATTATAATATATATAATTGTTCTATATGTGGGTCGTTATAGATACGGTGGTTTGTGTGGTGTGGTGTGTTGGTTGGGTGTGTGTGTGTGTGTGTGTGTGGTTGTGTGCAAATTTTGGTGAATTGTGTCTTGTGGCAGTGCTTTCTTTAAGGTTTGTATTTGCTAAATAATAAACTCACTTGCAATTATTGATAAATTCTCCCTTTTAGATTCTCCTACTGATGATAATTTTTGCCTATGCCCAAACTCTCAATAACATCTGAAAATCATGCCTTTCCCCCCCTTACCGTTACGTCGGGCTAACACAGTGAAAGGGTAATTCTCTTTGGTCTGCCTTTACAGCTAATTTCCACCCTGACGGTTCCGCTCCCATTCCTCTTGCTCCATTTCCCTCTCAGGATGTCCCATTCTCTTCCTGTTATTACTCACATTGGGAATGGATCCTGAAATCCTGAAAGCAGGCCAGATGTCCTCCTGTTGAGGAGTATGCTTCTGAAATGGCTCCGTCCTCGTTCAACTCTCTCCAAACCTTACTAACTTGTCCTCAGTCTGAAGCTCTCTTTATTCAGTAATCCAGAAAGCTTCCGCTCTGATCCTTCACTTACCAATCTTAACTTGTATGCTGTAAGTCTTTAAATCTCTTAACTCTATTCTCATCATATAAAATCTCCTCTTTCGACTCAGTGGCTTCGATGTCGAGATCTAACAACTTACAATTCTTTCGTGATCTCACTACTTCTCTAGGCTATGTATCTTGGCGCTACATATTGCATATGGACCATAGCTACGCCGCACCTCTCACCACCTCCTTAGATTCTCCTCTCTGGTCTCTTGCCCTGTTTTCTCAATATCGTCCATCAGCTCTTGTTAGGAGCAAACCTCTTCCCCTTGATTAATAGTTGTCTGAGTCCTGTCTTTCCCAACTCTTTCTACTTCTCTTACCTGCACTTCAACTGTTTTTACACTTTCTCGTGATAATCTCCATAGCTCCACTCATTTCAATGGCCCTCATTACTAGGCCTCTCGTCGTGCGCTTTTCGTAATCGCAATCTGGCGACATGGGACGTCTGTAGAATCCTTAATATATGACTCTATATCCTCTCTAAACACTCCCAACTTATCCCTTCACGCTCTAATGGTCTCACTTTAACAACATTACACTGGACAAAATAGGAACTTTGAACCTCGAGATCACGATGCTCGAAGGAGAATTACCTCTTCGATTCCCCACCACGCCCGCCGCGTAACAAAAGGCTTCTCAATGAATATGGTTGGGATTGGGACACGGACTCTTGGGCTTCTCTTCCCATCAACAATCTTGAACTTCTGCCTTCATCACTTTCCCTGCGGATCTTCCCCTTTAATTCCCGCGTACGCCCCTTAGGAATGGCGTTGGAAAGGATTCAGTGCGTTTACTCGTTTGTTTTGTTTTCGTTTGCTTTTAGTTTTTTTTTTTTGATCCTTTGTGTGTGCATCGTGTTAAAACAAAAAATAGTTAAGAGTGCGTCTTATTGATTACAAAGGATAGAAATTTCTCTATTTCTAATAGAGAAGAATTTATTTGTGAGAAATTAATCGACAAATGGAGCTAGGTGATAAGGGCAATTGTGTGGAGAAAAGGAAATAGAGGCGGAATAACACACAACAACACGAGGGGCATGTCCGTAGGATTCAGGCGAAGACGTGGAGAAATTGGGAATTCAAACCAAACACAACCACACCCACAAAGCCAGGGACAACAAAAAAGCAAACCGAATGCAACAAAAGGACCTGGCAACGCCGGCAAAAAGACCCCACCAAAACGCGCCGCAACCCAAACACCAAACCGCCACAAGAACCAAGATCTGACCGCAGAAACCCGAAAATACGGCCGAAAGCGCGAAAAGCGCCCCGCCGCAAAAGCGGCCCAGCCGGCAGACGGGCCACACACCTCCGGCAAGGCAGAAAACACACGAGAAATGAGAGGAAGGGGTAAAAGCAGCGAAAAAAAAAAAAGAAAAAGAGGATGAGAAAGAGAAAGATATAGAACAAAGACAAAAAAAACACAAAAGAAAAAAAAAATAGCGACTAAAGGAAAAGGACATAGTTACAAGAGATGGGCAACAAGCTAGGAACAAACACCCCAAGAAAAAAAGAAGAGAGGATACATGCAAGACAAGTGAGAAAGAGAGTAAACTAAATAAGGCCTCATGTGGTGTCCGCTATGTTAAGATCTAGTTATTTTTGAGGTTTGTTTAAGTTGGGAGGGGATCTTATTGTTCAAGAGAAGTCTATATAAGCTGAGCGTCCAATTGGCAAAAGGCATGGTCTCGGGTAGGGAGTTGTTTGCGACCTGACCGCTGCCCGCTCCCAGTTTTTTCGGCAGTTAATAAGCTCCCCAAATGGTAGATTAATTGAACGCTAATTAAGGGGGCTAGTTTCTTTGAGTCGCACTATGTCAGGTCTCAGAAAACTTGTCCCGTCGAGTATTAACGCGAGTTTCTAAACAAAATCCGTCACCGCGCTTTCACTCTCAAAGACGTCAATCCCCTCTGTAAATAGTGGCCTTTGTCTTATTCCGTACATGTAGTGTTTGAACTCAAGCTTAAATGTCGTCATGCATAACAGTTGCAATTAGGTTTGGGTGCGCTAACGCAAAAATCTAAAATAGAACTCAACCACTTCCTTAAAAAAACATAATATCCATATAAGCAATCATTCAAGAAGAGGTGTGTGCCCTCTCGCTGCAGGATTATCCGCACTTTCCCTCATGCTCTTTGGTAAATATGAAGACTTCGTAATATCATAACCTCACATGCGAGTACCCGAAATGCTCCCCTGTGGGAACGCCGTTTTCCCGTTAACCCTTACCTCCGACTGGGAACGCAGCCAGTGTTTCTTATATTAATACTCTTTTGCAAAACGTGGTAAAGGTCCTGAAAGATGGAAGCCCAATTTTTGTTCATTCATTTTCTCCAAAGGGAAATGGAGACTTATTACTGAATCTACGGAGGACCGGCCAAACTGTGAACCTTTTCCATTCCTTTTGAATAAGGACCACTATAAATCATTCGTAGGAGGTCCGTACGGATTAGTTCACGCACACCCATCACATTGTCTTTTCCGCTAAACTATATTCCGCCCCTGATCACTTGACACCATAGAGTAAAGCCTGCTGAATTCGTTTGCAGCCGGCTCCAATGAGTGTGTGTGTGAGCGGACTAAGTAGAAGCGCCTGTGGTTATTCCATTCGAAGTTGACTTGCTTAATTAAATCACCTAGAAGCTTGGTTAGAGGACACATTCGAGATTTTTAAAAGATTATTTATATTTATAATATTCTCCAATCCCTTCCCTCAGTAACGTTCCTATGACTGAAAAATGGAATACCACACCTAGCAGAGAAATGGGAACAACCCGACTACAAGGACGTTGTTTCCAGTACTTCTTTTTGGTTTGACGTCTTTAGGTGCAATTCTGATGAGCTATGGCATTTAGTTCTCTCCCTAGAATTAGGTATCGCGTTATAATGAGATTCGAAGATTGCACAGGACTACCATCTCTCACACACGAAGAATCCTCCTCGTAATTCAGGACGGCGAATTGCGCTCTACTCCTACCAGGTGTTACTATTTCCAGCCGCAGGGTACTCCCGAGCATTGTGATAGTTTGCGCCCTGTCCTCCTCGGAGCCCACCTTGAATGCTGTTCCTATAAACCTTTTTGAGGGACAGTCTAATCCCTTTGTCTGTTATCAATTGTAATGTCTAACCTACCGAAACGCACCATGTCCATATCAAGCTTTATGTCGTGTATGAGATCTTCTCTCTGCATTATATTTACTTACGCCCCTGTCTATTCGATTATCGTCTCTCCTCCTATCCGGCGAAGAATGTGAATGAACCATTACATGTTTGCGGGAGAATACCCCTTAGTCAGCCCAAATGTTAATAAGCAGACATGGTCCTGATGGGGTCCCTAATTTAGGGACGGAGGGAGTGTCAGTAGAGATGGATCATTCGTGAGAATGTGGAGGGAGGAATGTTTCACGTCGATGAGCGTTTCACTTTTGATCAAAACATATCGCCACGTTTATCTATGTCTCTTGACGTTAGAAGCATGAGTTTCTCGTTCGTTACAGTACCCTCAGCAGAACTATTTCTAATAGCTGTTGAAATTCTGACAATGTTATGAAGATTCGTGACTATAAACTCTGCTTCAAGATTTTTATCCATTGAGGTAGCATGCTCAGAGAGAGATTTGCATAACCAAGACCCATGACGTTTCGAGCCGCCATTTCCTTGATTACATAGACTTGGCATGTAAAACAAATAGTGTCAAGGACGTGCGCGCGCCTTCTGAGAGTTTGGAAACGTCTCTCATATTTCACTTTTTATACCGCCCACATCCTAACCATAATACATAATCTAACAACGCAATGTACCCCTTAGCTCGCTCCATAGAGACCTATCCGATGCACATTAGGAACTATATAAATAAAGCTACTTGGATTTGATAATTTCTTTTGTTTAAAGACCTCGCTGAAAGCCTTAAAACTTGGATCTTCCGAACGCAGGTGAGACAATTTAAGAGGAAGGGAAACGGGCAAAGTATAATATCTCTATGTCAAGTAAGAGTTGTTAAACAATTCTATGAAACAAACCCTTGGCCCTTACCTGTGGAAGTTTCGAAAATATAATCTAGTATATTCGGGCAGTTTGCTTTTTGAGTTGGTGTTATGTAATTGGTTTTTTTTGAGGGGGGGTATGGTTGTGGGAATCTTCATGAAATAAGGAATAGGAATGGTGCTTTCGTAGTAAGTCAGTAATGGTGTCCCAAGTAAGTAAGTGGGGAAGAGAGGGGGAACAAAATGTGGCGTCTGGGGAATTGGGCATTGGTTGGGCTTGGGGAGGGATTCGAGTGGGAGGTGTTTTGAGTTAAGGATATTTAGGGATTCTAGTTCGTTAAGGATATGATTGCCCCGGGGTCAGAGGGGGTAGTCTTTGTCCGGCCAAGTGTGGTGAGCATTTAAAGTCTCCTCGAGTATGAGGTTTGGGTATGTGGATAGGGGTGTGTTAGGGGGGAGTGAGGTTATTGGTGGGGCGTTTGGGAAGTTGCGGGTGGCGAAATGAGATTGATGATATTATAGTGGGTCCTTATTCAAAGGATTGGAACAGGATTTGGATTTTATTAGTGCGTTTGGTAACAGCGTGGAGGTGTCGCGGGTTGTTTGTTGTAAGTAATGTTGTTCTGGATCAGGGTTAGGAGGAGTGTGGTGTGGGTGGGAGGGGAAGTAGGATAGCGTCATAAGCCGGTTAAAAAGTGGGGAGTGGGGGTAAATTTGGGGAGGGGGGAAGCTTCCTTGATGATGGCATATGGATATTTATGGTTTTTTAAGGAAGTGGTTGAGTTCTATAGATTTATTGTTAGGCCATTTATATTTAATTGTAGTATATGAGAGTTAGGCGTTGCGTTTGGGGAGGCGGGGGTTTGAATACTAGTGGGAGTTTGCATAATTGCGCAGAAATAGCCTGATTTATCCTCTGTGGAGCTTTTGGAAGGGAGCACGTTCAGTGAACCCAGCCCCGCAGACAGCTTTTGCATTGGACCCGCTGTTTGTCCTACTATTGTTGGCTATGGGGCAATAAAATCCTATGGGGACCTGTTGGTTTTTTTGAGGCTATATAATATATAATATAATATAAATTTATATTATATATATATATATATATATACATATATATATATATAGATACTATATATATTATATATATATATATTAACAATAATATATATATAAGTAATAATATTATATATAATATATATATATAAATTATTTATAATATAATATATATGATATATAATAATATATGCTTGTGTGTGTGTGTGTGTGTGTGTGTGTGTGAGTGTTTGTGTGTGTGTGAGTGTTTGTGTGAAAACTAGATGAAAAGTTAATGTTAGAAGTTTGAGATGCTTAGTAAGGTAATAATTTACGTGAATTATTGGAAAATGCGAAAGAACGCTTTAGGGCCCTTTTGGAAAGAGGTTTGAGTTGAGATAAAATTGATAAATACTTTAAAAAAAGATAAGGAATTTTTACTTGAAAATAAAAGATTAATTGTAAATTATGTTTCTAAGAATTTTTTTTAGTAGATTCTGATTTTAGATTTTGAATAATTTGATTAAAATATTCTCGATCTTAGACAAGGTAATAATATATTAATTAAGGAGGTAAAAATATAGTAAAATTATGGATTAGAACCTTGCACCAATCACTCATCTCTATAATAATTTTTTTTTCCTCTATTTGAAAGAAGACCATGGAGATCATATTTGAAAAGAGGCCAAAGATATCATTTAAAATGAGACAAAAGAGACCATATTTGACAGGAGAATAAAGAGGCCATATTTAAAAGGAGAATAAAGAGACCATATTTGAAGGAAGACCAGAGATCATATTTGAACTGAGACCAAAGGGTCCATATGTAAAAGAAGACCAAAGAGACTATATTTGAAAGGAGGCCAAAAAGATCATATTTAAGAGGAGGCGAAAGAGACCATATTTAAAATCAGACCAAAGAGGTCATATTTAAAAGGAGACCAAAAAGACTATATTTTTAACGAGGCTAAAGAGTCCATACTTGAAGGTAAACCAAAAAGATCATATATAAAAGGAATCCAAAGATATCATATGTAAAAGGAGACCAAAGAGACTATATTTGAGTTCAGACCAAAGATACCATATTTGAAAGGAGGCAAAAGAGACCATATCTGAGAGGAGAACGAAAAGATCATTTGTAAAAGGAGACCAAGGATACCATATTTTAGAAGAGACCAAAGAGACCTTATTAGAAAAAAGACCAAAAGGATCAAATTTTATCTGTCCAACCTTCTGACCATTCCTCAAACGCCGCTTTCGACTCGTTTTATCTGCTTGTAATATACCATAAAAGAGAGTCCACTTTCGTGGGGTATGTGTGAGGAATATAAGTGGTTATGGCTACAATTTTGATTCAATTTTCTCAGTCTTCACGCCCATGATTAAAACCTAGGACATGAGACTCCTAACTGTCGCTTGATTAAAGCTTGTTACTAGATTTTTCAAACAAAGAATAATATTTAAATTTTTCTTCCAAAACAAATTGAAAATATTAAAAAATAGCTCAAATTTTTAGATTAAATTTCTCAACAAAATAAAATTTCTTTTTATTAGAAAAAGAGAAATAGTATTATCAGTAATCAAATAAGACCTGAAATCTTAACTAATTTTTTTTTGTTTTACACGATGCCACCACACAAAGGAGTGAAAAAAAAAACAAAAAACAAAAACAAACTAAAAGCAAAACGAAAAACAAAACAAAACGAAAGTAAACCCACCTAATCCCTTTCCTAACGCAATTCCCTAAGGTGGGCGCTGACGCGGGAATTAAAGAGAGGAAGATTCTATACTGCAGGGAAAGTAGATGAAGGCATGAAGTTCCACAAAACAGATGTGATTGGAAAGAAGAAGGCACCCCAAAGAGTGATCCTCGTGTCTCCAATATTCACACAATATTCATGTGAGAGTAAGGCACCTCTTGTGTTACGAGGGCGATGCAGTGGTGGAGGAATGCGAGAGGTCAATTCTCTCGAGCACCTCTCGTGCAATTCTCTCGAGGTTTCCAAGACAATTCACTATTTATGTTCAGTCCAAGAATGTTAATGTTGTTTAAAGGTGAGACATTAGAGCCGTAGAAGGGGATAAGAAAGTTGGGAGGTGTTTTAGAGAAGGAGATATGAAGAAGTTGAATTTTTTAAGAGTTGAATTCTACAAGATTCCCGTTACCCCACTGAGAAATCCCGACCAGATTGGCAAGAATTAAATCGAAAAGCTGCAGACGAGAGGCAACTCTAGATAAAAAAGAAGGAGCACATTTGAAATGAGTGGAGGTATGGAGAGTTAAATCACCGGCAGAAGAGTGAAAACAGTTAGAAGTGCAGGTAAGAAGTTCGTTGATGTAAGTAGGAATAGAGTTGGAGATAAAACAGCACTCAGGAACACCTCAATTAATAAAAAGGAGGAAGAGGTTGCTCCCTCAACAAGAGCTGAAATGGAACGATCTGAAAGAAAACTAGGCAAGAGAAAACAAAGAGAAGGAAGAAATCCAAAGGAAGGTGGCTTAGAGAGTAGCGACGCGTGCCATACTTTGTCAATAGCCTTAGATATGTCAAGCGCTACCACACAAGACTCCCCATAGTCCCTAAGGGCAGAAGATCATAGATCAGTGAGATACGAAAGAATGTCACCAGTTGATTGATCTCGAACATCGAAAGCCATACTGATGATCTGAAAGAAGGGAATGATTTTCTATATGATTGAGGAAATGAGAGTTAAGGAGAGTTTCAAAGACTTTAGACAGCATACAAGTTAAAGCAATTGGTCGAAAGTTGGAAGGATCAGAGCGGCAAGCTTTCTTCGGGATTAGCTGAATAAAAGAGAGCTTCCAGCACTGAGGAAAAGTATTAGTATTAAGGTTTAAGTAGAGTTGAACGAGAACAGAGGCCAGCTCAGAAGGATGAAAGGAAGACAAACACCGAGGAGGAATGCCATCTGGCCCACTGGCCTTCAGGATTTCAGGATCCCATTTACCCAATCGTGAGTAATAACAGGAAGAGACATGGGACATCTGAGAGGGAATGGAGCAAGAGGATGGGAGCCGGAACCGTCCAGGGTGGAATAGATGTTAAAAGAAGACCAAAGAGATTACCCTTTTTCAAAAACTTAGTGTGAGCCAACAGAACCTCAGAACCGAAAGGGGGGAAAAGGCAGATTTACAGATGTTATTGGAGATGTTTTTTGGCCCCATAGCCCAAAAATTAGCATCCAGTTAGGTGTTCTTTTAGTCGCTTTTGTGACATTGCAATGTGGTTTATTTATTTAGCCAAATACAAACCTTTAAATATAGGTTATAGCACCAAATACATATTCATAATATATATACTTTGCACACACCCCACACCCCACACACACCACACACCACACACCACACACCCCACACCCCACACCCACACCACCACCGCCCACCACCCACCACCCACACCCACACCCCCACACCCACACCATATACAAACATATATATATATATATATATATATATATATATATATATATATATATATATATATATATATTTATAATATATATATATAAATATGTATAATATATAATATATACATATATTATATATATAGAATATATATATATATATAATATAGTATATAAGATATATATTGATATATATATATATATATATATATATATATATATTATATATTGATATTATAGTATATGATATGTAGAGTAGCGCACTCGCCGCGATGAAACTATCTCCCATTTGGCTATGGTGTGTAGTGTCTCCCATGACATTCCAGTGTCTAATGGTTCGCCTTTCTCTCTTGCGTTTCATATCCACACTCATCTTCCAGACAACATCTTACAGAAAGCACCCTATATCCACATACAATATACACATAGTTATATCCACACCCCTCTTCTAAACAACATCTTACGGACAACCCTGTCCCTAATATCCCTGTGTGTTGGGGAGAAAAAATATCCCTCAACGTATATTCTGCGTGTCGTAGAAGGGTACTAAGGGACGTTGGTAGCTGGAATGGCTGCCCGCTACCACACTCTATCTTTTGACCAGGAATGCAATGCATTGCCTCATAGAAATGATATTCCGTACATATTAGATCTTACGGCCCGAAAATGTATGAATTGTATGGGTTCAAGGAATGTCATAGGAATAAATGTTGAGGAGAAGAGGAGAGAGGTGATGGATTTATTCCAGAAGGTAACCAATATAATGTAGGTTCTTGGACCTGAACAATTGTTGGTGGTAAAATGGTGAAAATGAGTGGTGTGGTGTGAAATTTGTATGTGCTGGTGTGGAAAGGAATGAGAGGGGAAGAAAAGGAGTTGCAATTCTAGAGTTACTTGCGGTACAGAGCTATGGTAGATTTTGTTTGTGTGAATCCTAAATTCCTAATTTAACCATTAGAATTCTAGTACTCACATAAAGACAAAATCTATCATAGCTCTGTTTGAGAATGTCAACGTATGTGTGATTGTGACATATGGTTCATCTGAGGGAAATGTTGAAGAGAATGTGATTTTTCTTGGGCGATAATCGTGAATGATGTTTTGAAATGGGATGCTAACTAGTAGTCTTACTTAAAATTACTTACCTAAAATGACTGGAAAGATGATAAAAAAAGGGATGGATAAACAGTTGGATTTGAGGTGTTGGGAGAAAATGAGAATGGTAGGAAGCTGATTGATTTCTGCGGTGAGAGAGATAAATGTGTAAGTAATATTTTCTTAAACCTGCACAGGTAGACAAGAGTATTCATAAGTATGCTAGGGTTGATTTAGTTAGAGATGGTATCGAAGTTAAAAGTATGGTCGATTATGTGTTGGTTAAGAAGGAGGTGTTGAAAGAAGTATGTGTTGGATGTTAAATCAGTGATGGGGATGGGATTATCAGATTATTGTGTTTTATGTAAAATTAAGTCGAGTGTGTGTGATGAAAGCGTTCAGCAGTGAATAAGGATAGGATAGTTTGTAATTAAGAGTGAGGAAGTTAAGTGAGCAAGGGTAATAAAGGATAAGTATTTAGAGAGCCTGCAAATAAATCAGTTGAACGTGAACAAGTTGAAACTGAACAAATCTGAAAGTCCGGCGTTAGTAGTGCAAAATAAGGTATGGATGTGCTAAAAGTAGAAGTAAGAATGTTAACAGTGAGTGCTAGAATGAAGATTTAATGCAAAGCGGCTTAAAAATAAAAAGAAAAGCGCTTTAAAGATGTAGTAAAAGCCAATGATATTTCAAAAGAAAGATGTTTGGAATTACATAAGGAGGAAAAAAGGAATACTAAGGTATGCATACGTAGGAGGAAAAAAGGGGTAAATGAACAGTTTGGAAGGAGGATGAATGGGAACTTACAAGGGAATAAAATAGGAAGCTTTTCTGCAAGGAAGCGCGAAAGGTTAAAAATGAGAATAAGGGAAATCTGCTTAGAATAATGAATAGGATTTACTGTTCGTAAGCTGAGTAATGAGTGAGGAGAGTGTGGTATGAAGCAGATTTGGCAAATATTAGCAGTAATGAGGAGGTATAGTGAATTGTGT
>JABUQX010096655.1:22500-25000 GCA_015478945.1 Trachelipus rathkii
ATTGGTTAGCCTTTCTGTTCTGCGTGCATATCCACACTCATCCTACATACAACATTATACAGACACCACCTTTTTTCCACATATCATATGCACATACTTATATCCACACTCTCTTCTAGACAACATCTTACAGACATCCCTATCCCTTGTATCCCCATGTGTAGGGAGAAATCATTTCCCACATCCTATGTCCTGCGTGTCGTAGAGGGCGACTAAGGGACGGTGGTAGTTGGATTGGCTGCCCACTACCACTTATCTTTTGCCATGAATGCTAATGCATGCCTAGGAGAAGGTCGTGAACGCCGTAAGCTGTGGAAAATGTATGAATCATATGGGTTCATGTAATGTCAGAGGAATAAATGCTGAGGAAATGTTGAGAGAGGTGATGGATGTATTTAGAAAGAGCAGATTTGATTTGCTCGCTGTGAGCCTGTGACTGAAACAAAGAGGAAAGGAAACGGTGTAATGAGTGGTGTGGAAAGGAATGAGAGAGGAGAGAAGGAGTTGCAATTCTTATGAGTGACTTGTGGTATAGAGCTATGGTAGATTTTGTGTGTGAGTACTAGAATTCTAATGGTTAAATTTAAGTTTTAAAAGGTCAAGGTATGTGTGGTTGTGACATATGATCCATCTGAGGATAATGTTGAAGAGAGCGCAAATTTCTAGGGTAATCTGAATGACGTTTTGGATGGAGTGAGTAGGAGCTTTAGATTGAATGTGATGGGTAACCTAAATGGTTGGATAGGTGATCAATTATTGGGTGGTATAACAGGTAGCTTTAGGATGTCGGGAGAAAATGAGAATGGTAGGAAGGTGATTGATTTCGGTGAGGAGAGAGGTACGTGTGTGAGTAATGCTCTATTTGAACACAAGAGGTAGAGATGATATCGAAATGAAAAGTATGATTGATTTTGTGTTGGTGAAGAAAGAGATGTTGAAGTGTGTATTCGATGTTAAATCAGTGCAGGGGTTAGGAATGGGATTATCGGATCATTATGTTATTTTATGTAAAATTATGTTAGTGGAGGCTTGGATGGAGAGGAAAGTAATAAGAAAGGAAGTCGGAAGAATTAAGGGTGAGAAGTTAAGTGAACAAGGTTATAGGAATAAGTTTTTAAGAGAGTTAGCAAGTAAATCAGTTGAATGTGAACAAGTTGATACTGAATAAATCTAGAAGCAAATGAAGGAAGCGGTTGTTATCAGTGGAAAAGAAGTAATAGGAAGGTAATAGGAAGTTCTTCTGGAAGGAAGAGCGAAAGATTAAGAATGAGAATAAGGGGAATCTGCTTAGAATAATGAATAGGGATGGTGCTTTCGTAACTGATGAAATGGATATGAGAAGAGTGTGGATGGAATATTTCAAAAATCTGCATAACATTCACAGTAATGAAGAGGTGATAGTGAATGTGTGCGAGTTTGCTGGTTGCAAAAAGGAATAGGATTTTTTTTTAGGTCATTAGTAAGGGCAAGGTAATGGGTGGAGTGAGAAAGTTGAAGAATGGTAAATCTACAGGCATGGATGAAATTAATGGTGAAATGATCAAGAACGGAGGCGAGATGGTATTTTATTGGATTTGGAAGTAGTGTAACAAAGCATTTATGGAGGGTATAGTTACGAGGGATTGGATGAGAGCAGTAAAAGTACCTTTATATAAGGGTAAGGAGATAAAGGTAACTGTAGGAATTATAGGGGAATTAGTTTATTGAGTGTTGTAGGGAAGATATATGCTAGTATTTTGGTCGAAAGAGTGCGTCGAGTGACTGAAGGACTGATTGATGGATAACAAGGTTCGTTTAGAAGTGGTAGAGGATGTCTTGACCAAATCATTGCATTGAAACAAATGATTGAGAAAATGAGGGAGAAGAAAAATAAATTGTATTTAAGTTTTATGGATTTGCAACAGGTGTATGATAGGATTAATGGGGAAGCTCTATGGCAAGTGTTAGTGGTAGGCTTCTGAATAGAATTAAAAGTATTATCACGATAGTGAAGCGTGTGTAAGAATAAATAGAATCGAAAGTGATTGATTTAATATTAATGGTGGATTGAAGCAGGGATGTGTTATGTATCTTTGGTTATTCAATTTGTATATGGATTGGGTTATGAAAGAATTAGAGGTTGGGGTGGCAGGGAATGGTGTTAGAATGATGGAGAATGGAACAGAGTAGAGGGTATCCTACCTGTTATATGCGGATGATTTGGTTTTGTGCGGTGAATCTGAACAGAATTTGAGATGATTGGTAAAGTGATTTGGCAGGGTGTGTAAAGGATGGGATTGAAAGTAGACCTAGATAAGATTAAGGTTATGGTTATAAGTGAGAACAGTCCTCGGTGTGAAGTTTTGTTAGATGGTGAGCAGCTGGAACAAGTGTCTGAGTTTAAATGTCTATTATATATGCTGGATGATAAAGGAACGGATGATGCAGAGTATGGTAGGAAAGTTGTGAATGGCAGGAAGGTGGCTGTTGCAATTAAATCGTTGGTGGATGCAAAGGGACG
>JABUQX010096655.1:32500-35785 GCA_015478945.1 Trachelipus rathkii
GAGGAGGTAATAGGGTAGAGTGAGAAGTTGAAGAATGGTAAATCTGCAGGTATAGATGAAATTACTAGTGAAATGATCAAGAGCGGAGGCGAGATGGTGATTGACTGGATTTGGCAGTTGTGTAATAAAGCGTTTATGGAGGTATAGTTCAAGGGAATGGAGGAGAGCGGTAATAGTACCATCTTAATATAAGGGTAAGGGAGAAAAGGGGAATTGTAGGAATTATAGGGGAATAAGTTTATTGAGTGTTGTAAGGTATATGCTGGTGTTTTGGTTGAAAGAGTGCGTCGAGTGACTGAGGGACTGGTTGGTGAAGAACCAAGGTGCGTTTAGGAGTGGTAGAGGATGTGTGCATCAAATCTTTACATTGAAACAAATGATTGAGAAAAATGAGGGGAGAAGAATAAATTATATTTAGGTTTTTTGGATTGCAACCGGCGTATGATAGAGTTAATAGGGGAGCTTTATGGCAGGTATTAGTGATATATGGTGTTTGGGGTAGGCTTCGAATGAATCAAAAAGTATTGTATGAACGATAGTGAAGCGTGTGTAAGAAATAAATGGTGTCAATGGTGATTGGTTTAGGATAATAGCGGAGTGAGACAGGGTTGTGTTATGTCTCCTTGGTTATTCAATGTGTATATGGATGGGGTTTATGAAAGAATTCGAGTGGGGATGGCAGGAAATGGTTTTAGAATGATGGAGAATGGAGAGAGTGGAGTGCCCTAGCCCTATATATGCGATGACATTTGTTCTGGTGGCGAATCTTGAAGAGAGTTTGAGAGGCATTTAGTGAGAGATTTGGCCAGGGTATGTAAAAGGAGGGGTTTTGAAAGTAACGAAGATAAGAGTAAGGTTATAGGTTGTGAGTGAGGACAGTCCTCAGTGTGAAGGTATGTTAGATGGTGAGCAGCTGGAACAAGTGTCTGAGTTTAAATATTTAGGGTATGTGTTGGATGAGAAGGGAACGGATGATGCAGAGTGTAGTAGGAAAGTTGTGAATGGCAGGAAGGTGGCTGGTGCAATTAAATCGTTGGTGAATGTAAAGGGACTAAGTCTTGAGTGCGCTAGAGTCTTACATGAGGGTATGTTGTTACCTGTGTTATTGAATGGTAGTGAGACTATGGTCTGGAATAAGAAGTATAGATCTAAAGTTCAATGTGTTCAGATGGACAATCTTAGGGGCATGCTAGGTGTGAAAAGAATTAATAAAGTGAGGAATGAACGTATTAGAGAGTGTTGTGGTGTGAAGAAAGGGGTAAATGAGAGAATAAATGAAAGTATGTTGAGATGGTTTGGTCATTTGGAAAGGATGAATGATAGTCGGTTGGTTAAGCGGATGTATAGTGGAGAGTGTGTTGGGAACCGACCGGCTGGGAGACCGAAGAGAAAGTGGATTGAGTCGGTGAACGAATGTCTGAAGGAGAGAAATGTGAGTTTGGCAGAGGCGAGAATAAAGGTGCATGATAGGAGAGAATGGCGGGGTTTTGTATGGGGGCATGGTTGTGGCCCACCTGGGCCAAGGGATGAACCCTTACATTGACGATTTACCATAGTGAGGGTCCGTCGCGGTCCCATGATGCTCTAGGGTGGATTTTCTGTCTGTGACGAGCTCTCACTAATTAATGGTACAGAGGGGGCGGTAAGGCTGGGCTTTCTTTTCGACGGTTGTCATGTTCTCCTACTGCTTTTCTTTTCCGATGCTTGTACAGCACCTTACCCCCAATCTTGGGGCAAAGAGGAAGGTGAAGAAAGAAAGAGAAATAATATATAATATAATATACGTAATATAATAGTAATATATAGACCTATATATACATATATATATATATATATATATATATATTATATATATAAATATATATATATAGGTATATATATATATATATATATATATATTATATATATATATATATATATATATATATATATATATATATATATATATATATATATATATATATATATATTGTATATCATATATATATATATATATATTTATATATATATTATATATATATATATTATATATACATAATATATATATATATATAATATATATATATATATATATATATATATATATTATATATATTATATGCAAAAATATTTTAAATATATACATATATATATATAATAAAAATGTATTTATATAGATTAAAATAAATATATAGCCTCAAATTAATATATAATATATATATATATTAATATATATATATATATCATAATATATATTATATAGTGGCCGAAGGTAGTTTTTTGGAATAAAGTATATATATATATATATATATAATATATATATATATATATATATATATATATATACTATATATATATTATATAATATATAATATAATATATATATATATATACTCCCAAAAATTAGATCAATTCAAAACGAGGAATAAAAAGGAAAAAAACAGGAAAAAAATCAAATTCATATTAAATTCCAATAATAATAATAATAATAATAATAATAATAATAATAATAATAATAATAATAATAATAATAATAATAATAATAATAATAATAATAATAATAATAATAATAATAATAATAATAATAATAATAATAATAATAATAATAATTAGGAAACTTTTCAAAGTAGTTTCCTATTAAATACAAAATTATTTTTCAAAGAACACTTAAATTTTTGCCATTTTTGTTTTTAATTGATTAAGTTTTTTTCATAATATTTCATACTTTATAAAGTGTATATTATAGCTAAAGTAAGGAACTTTAATTGACTTATTTTTGTAAAAACAGTAAAATTTACTATTGTTTTTCACTGATTCTAATAATACTTTATGAATTTATAATTTCTTTATTAAATTATTATATTTCCGAAGTTCGAAGTTTGAACAAAATTTTAAAGTACCCATGCTTTAATATATATATATATATATATATATATATTACTATATATATATATATATAATATATATATATATATATATATATATATATTATATAATATATATAATTATAATAATATACAATATATATATATATATATATATATAATATATATATATATATGTAAATATATATATATATATATATAGATATTATATATATATTATAATTATATAATATATATATATATATATATATATATATATATTAATATATATATAAATATATTATATATATATATATATATATAATATATAATATTATATTATATTATATAAATTATATATATATATGTATATTATATATATATATAATATAATATATATATATATAATATATATATAATATAATATATATATATATATATA
>JABUQX010096656.1:2500-20342 GCA_015478945.1 Trachelipus rathkii
TAGGTCAACTTTTGTTTACATAACTGCTGAACGCCAAGATTATTTTTGAATATGCTCTTTGAGACCACTATGCCTTTCCAAGCTTCTTAATAAGTTTTTCCAATCTCGAAATCCTGTCATCACACGCAAAACATCTCTTTTTTTACACGAGTTCGATATTGAGAGTTGTAAAACCGATCTTTTTTAAAACTTCCACACTAACCCTTAAACCCGGCGATATCAACTCTCTCTAAACAGCCTGTTTTTTGTTGTTTGACTTATTTTTAATGGAGCTTGTTTATCAATTCTGGAGTTGACCTACGAGGTAATTATATACTGCATCATGCTTATCTTCTTTGCTTCATATGCACAGTACGATCTAAAGAGAAAAAGGATTCGCGATTAGGTTCAGAATTAAATAGAAACAACATGTGATAGTGTTTTGTGTTGCTAGCATTGTGCTATTTGTTTTATACTAAGATTGCACAAACATCTCAAGTATATATCAAGCACTCACCTGTTGCAAAGCAAAAGCTTCATGTGGTGTATTATAATAATGACACGATCACTTCTCATTCTTAAGGCTATATAAATGAGACATCATGACGTAACAGATTGCCGAATTTGTAATATTAATTCATTTTGCGGCACTTCTAAGATTCACCAAAACTTATAAAGAACTTGAATAAAACCGAAAATTAACAAAATTATAACTAAAATTATTAACAAAAATATAGTACAACGCTTTTAAAATGGACTCTTCGCTCCTCTCTCTCTTTTCTCTCTCTCTCCTCTCTCCTCTCTCTCTCTCTCTCTATATATATACGTATATTATATATATATGTATATATATACATATATATATATATACTTATATATCATATATATATAATATATATATATATAGTATATATTATATATATATATTAGATATATAGTATAGAATATATATTATATATCATATATATTATATATGATATATTATAATTATATTATATATATATATATATATATATATATATATATATATATATTATATATATATATATATGTTAATAATAATAATAAGTTTTTTATTAGATTTAAAAAAATTAGTTTCCTTTTGAATTTTTGGTTTTCACATATTTATTGTTTCTCTACAACTCTTCTAAACGGTAGATCTTCAAATTTTGGGAGGTGTTATTTTATGACGTTTCGAGAGGAGGCCTTGTGAAAAAAATCCTCAAAATAGACAAAGGAATAAGAATAAATATTTGCTTTTACGTTGTCACGACAACCAGTATTTTGAAAGCATTAATAATTACGCTCTCTAGGAGGCACAAATCGAAATATCCTCCAGTCAAGGATGATGTCTTTAAAAATCATTCTAAAATTAAATATTTTCTAATGTAAAATAGTAATTTGAATCATTTTCTTACATTGTTGCTTTTATTTTTTTTAGAGGAGGCCCGGCCTCCTGTGCTTCGCCTGTAAACGCACCTCATATATAATTATATATTAATTATATATATATTATAGTATATATACTATATATATTCTTACGTATATTATATGATATTATATTATAATATATATATATATATATATATATAATATAATACTATATAATAATTTGAACATATATATCTATATTATATATATATATATGGTAATTCAAATCCAATGTTTAATATTTCACCTTTTTCGTTTACTATTTGGCGCCATAATTGTGCTGCCAAAGAAGTACAAACAAATATCATATGGCTTGTATAGTACAAACTATTTTATAATCACACATTTTTACTATTTAGTGATGAAAACTTTTGAAGATAGATGCCAAATATTTTTTATAAAATTTGCTTGATAATAATTATTTTATGTTCGAAAACCTCACAAAGAGGAAACAGTCAAGTAAAAACGAGATAGCTAGGTATATTGTTTGTCCTACTATAAATATAGATCCGGCTAGACCAATAAGGTATCTGCATCAGCCGTAAGAAGTACCCTTTTTCGGTGTAATCCTCTCATCACTGTATTCATTATGTGGATTACTCACATGTCTACGATCTGGGGTGTCGAGAATATCCCCTCCAGGAGCGTGTTGACCCAATAAAAGTAACAGTTCATTGAAAGATCGAATAATTATGACAGGAACGAGAAAAAAATAATTATAGATGTCTTCATGATGTAATTCTCACAACATGTAATTTAAGTACATAAAATAAATAAGTTATTATATCCTCGAATTATCTTGCACCTATCTTGTGAAACCCATGATATGATATAATTCACTAATTTAGATTTACTGATAGACTAATTATATTTGAGGTGAGCTATATTGGTATTTTATATGGAATAGTCTGCACATTTCTATTGATTTGTATATAAAGAGCGTATCAACTAAAGTTGGAATAATATTGTAGATAGAATTGTATCAGTTAAATGTGGGCGATAGTGTCCTTTTAAAATTATCTTATATAAGGAGATGAGAGATTCCTAACCTTATTTTTCTATTATCTATCTGATTATAAGATTGTATTATCCTAAGAGTAATGATCCTAGTCTGTATGAAACCCTATGTCATTAGAATACATTATTAATATATCACAACTTCAGTTAGTAGCCAGTAAACACTTCACGCACTGTAAACAGCGTTTCCGAGGAGGCTACAAATAATTTTACTTAGACTACATAAATGGACACCAAAGAGAGGAATAGTAAGCATTTTCTTGCCATCTTATCATAGAGGGTTCATATTATAGAGCGCGTAAAAATATGTCACAACCTATCTTGAACAAATAACTATGTATTGTGGTTTACTAGAGGGTCAATTATATAAATATTGAGGAATTGTTATTAAATGAGAGAATATATATTAAAATACATCACAATAACTAATAATAAATAATTAATTTTCCACACAATATGATCCAATATTTATTGGCACGCTTTATAACAAATAAACAGGAGACACACAATGGAAATATATATGAATGTACCATGAAATACTAACACATTTCGTATCATATAGAATGAGATCCACAATATATATCGTCGAATCAATATAAGTAATCTTCAATTATTCACAAACCATTATGAGGTATATCATTTTTCTACACTCATATTCTACTGTTAAAAAAACCTAATATTCTTTCTCCCATATGTTCACTATTAATAGAAAACAATATTTAATATATTTAATTTCACTCGAAACAAAAGGGATTCATAGTCTTATATAATGCATTAAATTCCTCCATATTTCTACTAAAACTTGTGCATATAAAACTATTTAATTTAAGACAAATACTGTGATATATCCTAATAATATTTCAATAATAGTAAAGTATTAAGTCTAATGCTTCTAATATGTTTATATCTATACTTGCTCCTATAAGCTTCTTTATGTTCTCATAAACCATAAATTTATAATTAATATTATCAGAAACATATCAATTTATCTTTTACTATTATTAATTCTCAATATTTTGTTATTATTTTTGGCATCGCTTTACTACTTTGGGTACCCAGAATGGGGCGTTCGCAACATGTTGGCTCTGTATCTATAACATGGAAGAAAAAGCATAGAGAAGCATGACAACGTCGAAAAGAAACGTCTCCAGACCACCATTCGCCGCCCCCCAGTATGCCTCTAATCTAATTCAGTAGTCTTTACACGAGATAAACATCCACTCTACCTACGATTTTTTACTACTATTTCCTTCTTTATTTCTAGGTTATCCCTGGTATTTCTAGCCGTACTGTTATACTTACACTTTCTATTATATTTTGTCAGTGTCAATGAGTATAGAATAAATGTCACCTTTCATAACCCTGGCCAGTCCGCGCGCCACGATTCTACATATGGCTCTTCTGCCATTTACACTATATAACCTTTATCTCTTGCCAGATGATCCGTCTAGATCAAATCATCACTCCTAGCGTCCCATCGACGATCATCTCGCATATACCTACCCACATTTTACCTCGTATCATTAAATATCTTGTCTACCAGACTCATCCCAGTCTTTTCCCATCAAGATACGTCGCCCTCCCACGCTCGTACCTCTTTCCCACTATATAATCAACCCACCCACTATATCAGTATTAACACGCTTAGAGATCTGTCGAATAAATAAAACAATCAAATCATCACTTTCTTTGCCGTAAAACCAAAGGTACCTAACAACAATTCAACAAACATAAATAATTCTATCATAATTTAACCCCTTCTCACGGACCACAGTAACACAACCATTACAGAAAGCTTTTGAAAAAATTTTATTCAAGACAATATTCATTAGAAACTCAAGGATCTAAATTAGAATTCATCATTATGAGCCTCACTTCTCTCATTTATAATCGTTCATCTACACCTAGCCCACACCCCGAAGATGACTAGGCACATAAATTCCATCACACTAGATCTACTCTATATAGAATATTTTAGAGATCTAAATATTCGTTATTCACGTCAGATCCAATAACCTCACAACTACCTATCATTTCACACCTAATACAGTAAAGCACTTATACTGCCTCTACTCGCACTGGAGCTTCAATCATCCACGATTGCACATCCACATATCACATCGTCATGTCTACTCTCACTACAAGCAGATCTCAATCTGACAGAACTCAATGACCAACATTACCTGAGTCTATTTCACGCTTAAACATATTCATATACTTATACGTACTATTTTCTTCTCTAAATTTCTTCCAATATCCCTTCTCACCTTCATCAATATACTTCCTGGCGAATATTTAGTATATCACTCTAGTTGCACGAGATCATAAAATCCATACTACTGACATCACAATATCTTGACATATCTTCACACGGGAGGTAATCATATCCCATATCTCCCTAATACCTCGAGAAAGTAACTATAAGGCATTACTTAGCAAGGGGTTAAAACTACTGCTTGGACTCCCAAGAAGCTCACACTCCACTCTTACTCATCCAATAGAGGCCCATATTTAGCCATGAATTTCGAATCAGACGCTAAGACTACGCAATTAACCCACATTAAACGATTATCTTGGCCTTATCATCCAGAAGCTGCTTAGATTCTTCAATGGTGCTAGCAGCCTCCTGCAGCCAGACACCCAGCAGAATCCAATCCCCCCCAGAGTACTACTATGGTAAGGCACCCCGCGAGCCAAGACGCAATCCACTCACCGACTCCTCCACGGAAACACCATCACAGCGCCACTCACGTCGTAAGTAGCTTGTAGCTCGCGCTCAGGCTATATTGATCAGCTTTCGAGAGTCGAGTCCAGCATACAACTATTGGGAAAAAACCAGTACAGCAGAACCAGAACAACCCGAGAATGACCTCGACATCTATTAATTCTGCTAATACTATCACGCATATCACGTTGAAGTTGCACCCAGCACCTAAGTCATTGTCTGAACACGAGCTTCGACAGCACTAGCTACGGCATTAACCAGACCTTGCGAGTATATCAGCAACGTGACAATACACCAGAGCAACCATGAGAGATAAGCGCCACCAAGACACACCAATATTGGCCATAAACCCTGCGCATATAGAACTATTGATTTATCGCGCGTGTAACAATGCAGTTAAAACGCGAAATGTATCAATTAGGCTTCACTCTCCTCCACGATTGGTCATCTCAATCTATAGTTGAAAAGGTAAGGATTGATTTGATCCAGCACAATACATCATCTGAGCTCCTTATCGACTACACACCCTGGAACTCCTTTCAAACTCACAACAGGAGCACAACTACTGAGACTGTGTCAAGTGAACACTGTCGAAACTGAAAAAAATACAGCATAATTATGTCACTGACATACAGACACTCAGTAAACTCGCGCGTATTCCTCTCTTCACTAAGAATTGCATACACGGGGCTTTAGCCCGACTCTCAATGGTGCTAGCAGCGCTCCAGCAACCCACGATTCGTTCCACATTCTCCACTACTAATCACTTCACTGTATGATATTCCAACTAGTATTTTTTCTAACTATATCCTACATGTTTATTGTCCTCTCCTCCTCAAGAGTGCCATTCGAATAAATCATTTACCACCTTCTACAACCCTCTTATTCTGTTATTATATCTACCCATACTTATCCAATTCCAACAACACCATCACTACCATGGACTTTCACCGTTCTTGGGTACTAGTGTCTACACCGAGTTATATGTCAATCCTCAGTATAGATGTGCCCTTCGGCCAAAGATCAACCTTTCAAACTATTATCTACTAACCTCATTTCTTAATTTTATTTAAACCTTACCACTTCTACAAATATCTTCAGGATCTATCTATCTCCGTTTCAGATAAACCTGATAATCCCTGACCTTACGGGTCACCCCTAAATTTAACCCAACACAGCTATAGCTCTATTATATACCTATTACATTGCCCATATCTTTCTCCTAGTACCAGGTGATTTGATATTGATCTTGTTCAAGTACCTCTCGAGGGATACTTTAATCTCTTACCCTACCCTACAACTCATACTTTTGCTCATCTGCTAGTTTTATATGCACAAAGCTATCGATCCCTCTTATTCGTTATTCCCAAGCAAGATCCCTTATCTTTTGCGTATCTTCTAAACCCTTATTGCGCGGCACGCTTTTCTTTCGCACGCAGAGCTCTACTATGTATTCGCCTACCCTGTAAGTTCCCCATCATCCCTCTCTTCTTCCTAATATGGTTCGGGTCAGTATGACTCTATTGTTATACGCACACCTACGTAATACCGCTATAGGACAATCTGTCTTTTATTCTCTTTAGCCAATATCTAGCTACGTCGATTCTGTTGTATTAGACATTCTACTATCCATTCATGTTTCTTATAGGGTAGTTTATATTATAATGTTCATAATTACTTCTAAAAAGCGGCGCTTGTGTTATCCTTTGGACCTCGTGCATCGAGCTTCCCTCAGTCGCCATTCACCTTCATACACTATCATATACAAAATTCTACATCCACTTAGCACATCGCGAGAGTCACGCGCTTCCACTACCTACTAACAATTTGAATACGTCTCAAGACCACAGACTCATTATTCTTATTCATTTAAATGGCGAACTCTCTTCCTGAGCGTTTAATATCTGTTCAATATTTACTCCGTATGAATCTTACGGAACTGTGACCACTTGATACCATTACCCTTATTATCAATCTACTTCACTGTTTTCAATACACACTTACCAATAAAACCTATCTTCTTTCTTATCAAACTGATGTCTTCCCAATCAAAGCAGTCCTCCACTCACACCACGTTTCTATCTGAATGAGGAACATATATAATTCGCCCGTATCACTTCCTAGTCCTGAACACATTCATCCCATAATTGCTTACACTCCCCTTAAAACTTGGGATTGGTAATACTCCAGAGCGAGAGCTTGAGCTTCACAACCTATCCCTCTTCTCACGTAATCCATCGAGATCTTGCATACACTTCAACTCGGGGAGTAACACGAACTTACTCCTGAAATCTTCTAATCACATCGTACTCAAATCGACATGAGGCTAGTATACTTATTTTACTAACCTCTCCCTTGGGTGGGGAATAATCAGAAATCTACTAGAGACTTGATCTCTATTCGAGCGATACTTTCGCAACGCCATTCCAGACTAAATGGAACAATATTCATCCCTCCAAGCACAATTAAGTTTGCTCATCAATCTCTTCCCGCATCATAGGAAATCCCAAATAGGGGTTTTGTTATCCAAGTACCCCTAGCATTAACGTCACTCCCTACAAACATTGCATCCTATCCGCTCAGGGTTTTAAATTTTTCTTTTCACTTAAACAGCACACCCATGTTATGAAGTGCTTTAAGAAGTAGGTCCTAATTTCAGCAGAGTTTGGCCCTAAACATTGGAACCTAATATCTAAATATAAATTCAAACTCTTCGCCTATATTTACTAGTAAGCTATTCGAGCGTAGCCTTCTAACGCCATCTTTATGTTACTTGTTTTATATTTCCATCACCACAAACAATACAACAATCAAGATAATTCTCACTTACACATATATATGAATTTCGGGTATCACTTTAAATGCACATTCTTTCAAAACGGTCTACCGCCTCCTTACTCTAAATGGGAGCCATACCTCTGACTACAAGACCACTAAACACATACCTTAGGATCGCTTTATCATAAATACCTTAAAAATTGAGTGAACACATCGGAAATCTAGGACCATCTAACAATCAAAAAATTTTAAACCTAGAGACGACTACACTTATCAGGTACGTCCACTATACAAAATCCGACGACACACTGCCTGCCTCAATCCTCGCGCCGGCATGCTCACTTACCACACGATCAGCACTGCGGCGACGTATTACATTATACGAGCTATACATACAATGCTGACGAAATCAGCCGAGATCGCATTCAATCTCTAGGTTTCATACACCGAACAAAGAATGCGGGCAGCAGAAGAGTCAATATCAAAAGTAAAATCGACACAATTCAAAAACTACAGTCCATCACCTCTCTCCTCTCCTTCCCTATCTAATTAGTTTACACCTGCTCGGAAAAAACTATTTGACTATAGCAACCACTCATTTTGGAAATTTCTGATAACAATATTCGATTTAGACCAGAGGAAATAATCTAGAATGGGGAGTTACAGGGAATTAACAGCTAAATCGCTCATAAAATTCATTTTAACCTCCGAGCATGCATCACATTCCTATGCAAAGAAGTGGTAGTGAGTGTACATGACTCACAAATACCCAAACTACACCGAGCCCTGTAGTCGACTTCTACTACACCAAGACATACGATTATATATAGGGAGTAAAATTTACTTATCTATCTACCTATACTATATATACGCACCCAAGGGATATGATAGTATAGTAGGGAGCGTCTTAAGTGTATACTATAACAGTGGGTGTGACTATATATATAATAATCATAGTAGTAATGAGATTGAAAAATGTAATAATTATAGTTCACATATATTTGAATAGAGTAGATAGTAAGTATAGTGTAAAATAGAATATACCAGCATAATATATAAAAGAAGTAAATATATGTCCAATCATATTATAAAATATAAAGTAATTACATGCGAGCTATTACGAGAGAATATTCACCTGTTTATATCTACATCCACACACCAGGGAGCTAAATAATAAACTATTAAACTATTGATAAAGAGATTAGTAGTTAAAGTAAATAACTTAAGAAATACAATATTTATTGATTGAGACACAAGTGAGATAAATTAAATCAGTAATAAACTAATTAAGAGATATTTATAATATTTAAATATTAAATTGTTGAGATAATCTAATATCATAAAGTCGTAATTTTGAGTGTATCTTATTAAGATATAATTCTATAATGTAGATTCTTAATTTCATTTTCAAAATATTTATCTTGTAAGTTAAATAATTAATTAATTAGATAATTAATTAGATAAGTATTAAATATAAATAAGACTTAAAAAATCAATACCATACATTAGATCACTTATAAAATTGACACGAGTAAGGATAACTGGCGTAGTATGACATTAACTAAATCTGGGACCTCTACTCACGCTGAAGCGCGATAGTCGAGGAGTGCCGTGTAACAACTTAACTCGCTAACCCGCGCACGAATATAAATCTGATCTTTGAATATATAAAATCTGAGGGGTGACTAACCCACTCTGCAACTACTATTTAAAACCCTATATATAAATATATATTAATATATAAGTTAATGATATATATAATAATATAATTAATATATATATATCTAAAATTATATATAGATATAATATATATATTAATATATAAATATATATATAATACTAATATAATAATATATATAATTAAGTAAATATAAATATATATAAATATATATTATAATAAAAATATAATAAAAAAATAAATATAAAAAAAATATATAATAATATATAAAAAATAATAATATACATAAATATCCTAAATTTGTCACACTTATAAGTAAGTTAAACCAGGGGGAATATAAATAATTAAGTTCGGATGGTTAGTAAGATGCATATCTATCAGAAATTATTATACTACTATATAAGCGCTAAGAAATGACATATTTAATATTTCAATATTATGAAAGTATAGAATAAAAGAAAGAATTAATAAATTTATTATAATTTGATGCACCGGTTATTATCCGAGAAAAGCCCACAAGTAAGTTATATACCTGAGTACGTAATTATGGAGCAACATGTAATTACTACCACTACTACGGTATTCGGTTAAGAGAATAAATAGTGTCCATGTGACGTATATTACAATATATCGATCATACAACCATAACTGACATGGATACAAGATGAAAACTTAAAACTGAAATAAATGCTCAATAAACTAGATTAGTTTTATAAGAGTGAAAAATAAACGTCCAAAAAATAATTTATCATTTATTCTTTCCGAGCTCAGTTTACTCTAAATTAAATTATTCACCAGTAAGTATGGCAATTATATAAAAAAAATCCAAATGAAAAAAAAACTGCTAATTTTTTACTTGATATTTTATTATTTATATATAAAAAAATCAATGTATTTTTTTTAATTTTTGTTTTATAATATATTATATATCATATTATAATATATAATAATAATATAAAATATAATATATTATATACATATAATTAATATTAATATATATATATAATATAAGTAAATATATATAATAATATTAATATCTAAAATTAACTATAATAAAAATTAAATAAAAAATTAATTTTAATATATCATTAATAAAATTAATAGAAGTAAATAACCAGCTATAAATCTACTTTATATAATATATAATTAATTAATATAATATAAGTATAATATATATATATATATAATATATATATTATAAATAATATATATAATATAATATATATTGCAAGCTGGATATGCTTTTAAACTGGGACCAGACTTCTGACAATTTCTTGATATTGAGATGTTCTTCCACGTTAAACCGCTAAATTTATGCAAATATTTACAAACGAAAAGATGTGGGTAGGTCCCTAGTACCTAAAGAATAAACAAAGACCCAAGGCAATCTCCATAGCACAGCGCGCCCACCATGATCACGTAGTCTCCTTATACTAGATAAAAACACCGCATATTGCGATTCAATTTCTAAGTCAGGAAGTAAATTATGTCATACATGAGATTAAAACGAAGGGTAGCAGTACAAAAATGTAATATTACATAATGAATGGAGCTAGAGTTTATGTCAGAATGGTCAATACTCACAGACATTAATATGGCTCTACTCTTAACAGCATAAAAACACCGCAAATGAAGCATGTAATTAGCTAAAATTTGTTAAATAATTTGAAAAATTAATAGATAAATTACTTCATCAACACATAAAGGAATTAAAGCCTTATAAATTCAACGTAATCATATATTTATTTGCCACTTACCATTGTGTATGATTTAAGGTGAAATTCACAATAAATAAATATATAAATTAATTATATTATTTTTTTTATTATTTATTAATGAGTTATAGGAAAACCCCAGAAATACCCAATAACGAAGAAAACTTATCTATGTGCGAATTATTTGTTAATTTAACATGAATTAGCAAATATACTTAAATAAATTTTTTTAAAAATATAAAATTAAACTAGATTTATAATGATAAAATGCAGAGCAAAAAAAAATTTTCATACCTTATAAGAGATGCGATAATAAACTGCAAAAGTAATTTATAAATAACATATTTCAATAAATAGCTACATAGGACAATTATTGGTTCAGAAAATAAATTTCAAATTTTATTAAATTTATAATTCTTAAATATATGTTATTGTATAACAAAATTATATGTAATTTATTTTTATATAATATTAATTATATAATATATATATATATATAATATAATAAATATTATATAATATATATAATTATTATATATATATAATAATATATATATTAAATAGTATAAGAATGTATATATATATATAGATTAGAATAAAATATTTACATCCTTACATATATATATATATATAACAACAATCTATTTAAAAAAAAAAAAATATCTAAATATAGATAGAAAAAAAACCTATGTACACAGACATAAATATAATATTATATTAATATATTAATATTATATATTAATATATATATAATATTAATATAACAAATAACAATGTACTGAGTAGGTAAGGGGCTGAGGGTAGCACTTAGTACCCCCTAAAAGCTTGGCTGATAATAAATAAATAAAGAACCTTAACCAAAATTTTAGAATTGCGTGTTACTATAAAGTTTATTAAAGCTGTAGTTTCATAACCAATTCTCAGCATAACCTGCAAAAATACATCAAATCGATAGATAATGAAGTATAAATTATCAACAACTTATATATTATATATGTATATATATATATAATATATATATATATATATATATATATATATATATATATATATAAATATATATAGAATAGTAATTATATATATATAAATTTATATATTCTAAAAAGTTTAATATTAGTGTATTCGTTTCATATAAGCTTAAAGTCATCACTTACTATTGTGCCTATTAACATAGCTGGATCTTTAGACCTATCACCGTCAAAACTTACAATATTTTATATATCCAGTATACGCATTGATTAGACGCTGCTAATAAAATAGCATTATAAATATAGTCTAATATATCTTCGTAAGGTTAACACATACGTATGATATTTCAAGTATACTGCAGACAAACACTATATAAAAAATACACTAATAATAATTGTATAATTAATATATAAAGAAATATATACATATATCTTATTTAAGGCAAATTATAAATATATATTATATATATATATTATATTATATATATATATATGATAATTAACTTAAAATATATATATATAATTAATTAATATTTATAAAAAAATTATCTCTACAACCATTTCAGACAATCTCACTGACGAAAGAGAGAGAGAGAGAAAGAGAGAGAAGAGAGAGAGAGAAGAGAGAGAGAGAGAAGTAGAAGAGAGAGAGAGAGAAGATGAGAAGAGACTAAGAAAGTAAGTATAAAGATAAAATATGAATTAGATGATAATATAGAATCTAGAGATGATAAATAGAGCAGATCAAGATAGATAGAGTGATAGTAGAAGAGAGAGAGTAGTATAAATGAATAAAGGAGGAGAGAGAGAGATAGTAGTAAAAGAAGAAAGATGAGAGAGAGAGAGAGAGATAAAAAGTAAGAGAAAGAAAAAGAAGAGAGAATAGACTCCGAATAATTCTAACGCTAATACTGCAATGCGTTAAAGAGTAACTATGACCATAGGATGTACGAGAAGTATATTAGTGGATAATGGTATAAATGTCTCACACGACTATGGGAGTACTTAAATTAAAACAAACATGCCTACTAAACATACGCGTACAGGGTCATACATGATATATTTGATAACAATAGTGTTGCACATTCTAATTCTACACTCTAATCTTTTGGCCCCCGCGCGTCCGTCTGAAAGGCACATTCTTGGCCCTGTAGCGCTCCAGTATATATACATTTACCTTGCTTACAAAAGTCACAATAAATTATAAGCATATAAAATGCAAAGTGTTTAAAAAGCTGGAAAAACTAGGGCAATAGAGCCTCAATTATATGTCCCCTATCGGAGAGCAGAGTTATGTACCATATGGTAATAACTAAATTTAATAACCGTGACCTAGCTAAACTGATATAACACCGCAATAAAGGGCAGGATCCTATAATATATATATCCCACATATTTTCTGTTACACAGAGAGTAACTCAATACGACTTGGCCTAATATATACATTGGGTGTTAATCCCGAGCTACATCTTTCTAGCTGGTTGAGGGGTCCATGGCAATAAGTATTGCGCGTTTGCATTGTCATCCTAAACAATTATATATATATTATCCATAAATAATTATTTGTATTGATAGTTATAAAGAAATAACCATCTATATGTAGCATAATACTCCAACACAATAATAGCCCTATGTTACCTAACGCTACTATGCGAGAAAATATACTATACGGCTCACTAGCTTAGGCCGAGCAACCTTAGATAGATCTAGGTATATCAATACGTACTATTAATTTTGCCTCATTGCTAGCCTAATATACAATTTATAACTATCACTAACATCATCACGGGACCTTTACTCAATTAGTAGTTATGGTTTATATATATGAGTTTGATGGACAATAACTTTGACTAATCATTCACAAATCATTTAATTTGCTTTAAGATTTATAAGATGATTGAACCCCTTTGGAGTCAACTTTAAGCGTATAGGTCACAGTTTAGACGTCAGGACTGAAGTATTACACAAAGATGGTATAATAAGTGTCCTAAAAACGAGAAGGGGTCGAGAGGGGCCATAGTGTCCGGCCAGATATCGACCACAGCTCCCCCTGTCGATGTATCTCCACCGAGCACCCGACTGGGCGTAGTCCAGGAGCAGTCGCCGGGTGGGGCCAACACAAAAAATCGGTGTCTGCTTATAATAGCATTACGATTTCCCGAAAACCCTGATTTGCGACTATCATACGAATCATCAGTAAACATCATCAATAGTATCCAGGCGCCCGTATGTTTATAATAATATACCTCGAATATGTAGGAATTTAGTAGAATACGGTAGGCTGCGTGAGAAGGATACTTTAGTTTACTAAAACAAATAATTTATTTACAACATGTGTCGTGAATATGATTGCACACTAAAAATTTAGTTTTAATATATTATTTATAGTTAATCTATTTTTCCAAAAGGAGCCACATCTAATATATTATCGTAATATCTATTATAATATATAAGATATTATATAATAATATATTATAGTTTATAATTTAGATTTAAAGGTAACTTTATTATTATATATAATCTATATAAAGAGATATATAACGATATAGAAACTTATTAATACCTTAGCTTTTTAATAAAGAGAAATTCGGGGGCGATGGCCCCATGATTAACCCCACTGTAAATATATTATTTTATTATATATATATTTAATATATATAATAGTATAAATATATATAAATATATATATAATAATCATATAAATATAAAAAATATATATATATAATATTAATATATATATAATATAAATAATAATAATAATATATTATTATAATATATATATATATAATAAATATATAAATATAATTAATATATATAATATCAAATTAATTAAATATACAAATAGATATTGTATACACAAATTAGTACATGACTGATCGATATTATAGAATAGCGATATGAGGTATACAGCAGCACCTCAGATAGCCGTATATTCCATGATTACTAAATACTAATATAAATATATCATTAATAATCTAATGGTTTGAGGTTAATATAAAATAATGAAATATTTTTATTTATTACAATTCGAAGCGTTAATTTCCACGAGTCGGATTTATTGCACACAGGGCTGACAAAACTTCGAGTAATAAGCTTCGGTTTGATATACTTGTCTAAGGCGGTTCATGAGTATGACGCACCCTATGAAGAGTACTTTAACCTAGGCGATATTGCCTAAAGAATGAGATACACAATTTTGTCACTTTACTCTATACCTAAAGCCAGAACAGAGCGTAAAGTATAATCAATAAGATGTTCAATAATTCTATACCGTAATTATGAAAAAATAAATCAAAATGACCTTCGTGTATAGAAGTGTGAATATCAGACATATATTTTATAGATTATCATATTTAACAGAGCATCATCAAAGAACCTAAATAAAACCATCTATATTATAATTGAGATCTATTAGGCATAGTAGAGCAAATTTTATCTTTGTTAAGAAAATAGAGAGTTATATCAAGGACTATTCAAAAAAGTAAATATTATTACTTATATTTAGTTTAATTGTAATCTATAAATATATATATTGTCCTAAATATTTTTTTAAAGAGAAAGGGTTAATAAAATATATTAATCACCTTATATAAAAAATTAAAAACGATATGAAATGATAATTATATTTTGCAATAACATCGAAATACTTTAATGAAATATTATTAATAAAAGAATAATAATAAAAAATAATAAATAATATAATAATAATATATTAAAATATAATAATAAGAAAAATTAAAATAAATAATAATTATATTCAATATAATAATAATATAATAATAAATTAAATATAATTAAATAAAAATAATAATTAAATAATAAATATAAATAATATATTAATACTATTACTCAATAGAGCAAGAGGAAGGAGCGAATTAAAAATAGCTAAATTAGTGGGTTGACAGATAATGTCAAAGATTAAAATAATAATTACATTATAATTATATTATACTTTAACATCTGTAAAAAAATACTTCTGATAGTACTTTTAACTATATCTATATTTTTAAATATTTATATAATAGAAGATTAAACTTCAATACTTTTATACTTTATGATATATATATATATATATATTGTATAATTATATATATATAATATATATATATATAATATATATTAATAATAATTAATATATTATATATATATAATATTAATTAATATTAATATATAAATATATATATATATAAATATATTTTATGATTTGCTGCTTCATTATAAGAGGAAAATGTAAAATATTTTAAAAACACTTGTTATTTATTTTTAGTCCCGCAATTATTATCGACAATTCCGACTAAATCACTTATTGAGATAGGAGTCATTTTCACCGCAGTATCGCAATAATTACCGCAACTTTTTTCTGCTATTCGACCAGTCCACCCTATCGCAAATTACCGCTCATTAATCCTACAACTTTTTTCACTTATTCTAGCAGTTTACCGAACTAATCTGAGAGAAATTATCCGCAATTCCGCTCAAACTGAATTTTCATGAGAGCTTCGTCAGTAAGATATATCGCAAATCAGCTAAATTCCAAAGAACTATATAAATTATTTATTTCACACATGCACTGAAGGTCTGCCAAAGTACCGCTAAACCAACTATATTGTACAATAAAATAACATAATAATCGTAATAAAATTACCTTACAATTTTAAAATTTAATTATTACTTTTAATATTTATTAATATTTTAATGTTATATAATGTTTCCACCTTTGGGAGTTGAATACTATGGGACAAACTTTATAACAATACATAGGCATTTGAGTCAATAAATATGGCTCCCTTGAGCTCCTAGATTAGGAAAAAAAATCAATTTTGCAATTATATACCTCCATGTCTAGGGCCCTAACTTTAAGTTTTTTAAATAAGGTTGTTGTATGATCATTATTAATATACTTAATTTTAAAGTTAAAATGTAATTTAATTAATGCTGTCTTCAAATTTATGAGTATTATTAATAATACAAGAGAATCATATTTCAGTCACAATTTCATATCCATAGATCAATTCACTTGAGATAAGTCCGTGGTCAGTGTTTTACTTAATTAGATATTGCATATAGATACTATCATAGGATTATCAACAGGCATAAAGACAGGCAGCACAATATTCGGTTATCATCATAAATCACTAACTATTAGTCGAAAATCAGCTACCCACTTATAGCGAGGATATTGTAAGAGCCTAAGCAGATTTCCCGTCATATAGTAGTACAATGCACACTTCTTTCCCCAAGACTGGGAAGTAAGTAGCTCGTACATGGTCAAACTGGCACCACATAGATAAGTATAGAGAGAAACATTAGACAATCAAATCGAGAAACAATAGGTCACAAGCCTACCGCACCCCTATATATTACCAATAAGTCACTCCTCCCTCCTCCTCCTCCTCTGCATACTCCTCATTCTCGAACAATAAGCAGGCACTTCAAATTCAAGAAGTGCATATTTCAATTCAGAAACACAGCTGCCGAAAGTTCGCGATCATGAACCAGAGTTGAAGAGATAATATCCTCTTTGAAGATGAATTGATCAAAGTAAGAACTA
>JABUQX010096657.1:0-7500 GCA_015478945.1 Trachelipus rathkii
AAAGTTAATTAAATTAATAAATGGACCAACATCATTTTGGATTTAGTTATTTATTATAAGAAGATAAGAAGAATGGACATTCGGTGGAGTCGGCTCGTATAAGTCAGGAAGGAATGGATCAAGCACCAAAATGGCGTCCGGTAGCTCAGCTGTTAGAGCACTCGCTGAGAGACCCAGGTTCGTCACTGGTCGGGCCTGTGAGTGTGAGCTTTTCTTTCTTGACTCCGTCTTGCCCAGGCTTAAATTGGACACCCCCCCTCCTAGATTAGGACTCTGCCCGTGAGAGCGGTGTTGTTAACTGTAATATATATATATATATATATATATATATATATATATATATATATATATATATATATATATATATATATATATATATATATATATTATATATATATATATATATATATATATATATATATATATATATATATAACTATATATATATATATATATGTATAATAATATATAGATAACATTATATACATATATCTTTATAAATATACTATATATATATATATATAACCAATAATAATAGCCTTATATATATATATATATATACTATATAATATATATATATATATATATATATATATATATATTCTTAACATATATATATATATATATATATATATATATAGATATACTTATAATAGCTATATATATATTCAAGACCATATACAACACCCCGAAATTATTTAAACGATCAAAATTTTTGATTCCTTAAGTCTCTCAATTTCAATTTTTGTAGTAATAATAATAATAATGATAATAATAATAATAATAATAATAATAATAATAATAATAATAATAATAATAATAATAATAATAATAATAATAATAATAATAATAATAATAATAATAATAATAATAATAATAATAATAATAATAATAATAATAATGGCAAAAAAAATAAAAATATTAATAATAATAATAATAATAATAATAATAATAATAATAATAATAATAATAATAATAATAATAATAATAATAATAATAATAATAATAATAATAATAATCAAATCAAATCAAATCAAAAATATTTTATTCTCTCTAATAGGTTACATGGTTATGTTTACATATTTATATTAATACAAAATAATCTTATATAGATGAGAAAAGGGCTACTAGGGGAAGTTTTCCTCATCAACTGCAATAATAATAATAATAATAATAATAATAATAATAATAATAATAATAATAATAATAATAATAATAATAATAATAATAATAATAATAATAATAATAATAATAATAATAATAATAATAATAATAATAATAATAATAATAATAATAATAATAATAATAATAACAATTCTAATAATAATAATAATAATAATAATAATAATAATAATAATAATAATAATAATAATAATAATAATAATAATAATAATAATAATAATAATAATAATAATAATAATAATAATAATAATAATAATAATAATAATAATAATAAAAATAATAATAATAATAATAATAATAATAATAATAATAATAATAATAATAATAATAATAATAATAATAATAATAATAATAATAATAATAATAATAATTAATCAAAGAAAATTAAGAGTTTATTAATGCAATGAGGAGATATGTTTGTGGTCTGAAACGATTTCCAATGTCAAGTGGTTGTTCCTCATATATGTAAAATTATTATTTTGACTAGGACTTAAATGCAAGGTTTCCAAGTTTGCAGATAAATTGACTGGCTCAGGAAGGAATAATGATGGATCTATAAAGATTTGAAATAATCTTGATAAACTTCTTGGATAGGCAGATATGTGGCAAATGAATTTTAATAGTAAAAGTAATAGTAACTTAGGTTACTCAAATAAAAGATTACTGATGAATGGGGATCGACTTGAGTCTTTTAATCAAGAAAAAGATTTAAATGTCATTATAAGCAGTAATCTGAAATTATAGCTAATGGAAATCTATGGAAGTGTATGGAAACAAGGAATAAAGTGAATATGATTGTAGATGTAATAAATAGAAATATTGTATACAAGAGTAAGGAAGCTATAAGTAAGCTGTATGATAACTATCTTAGGCCAGTATTAGAATATTGTTCGCAAGTTTTGGCCCCTTATTTAAGAAATGACATAGACATACGGAAGAGAGTACAACGTAGAACAACAAGGATGATTTCTGGGTTTGAAGGTAAGGGCTATGAGGAGAGGCTGAAGGAGTTAGGAATATTATCTGTAGAAAGAAAGGTGAATTCTTAGAGAGAACAAAATATTTACATATATTCATAATACTGAGATCAATAAATTCTGTATAGGGTACCACAGACGGGAGACCAGGGTACACAATAAGAAAATTATGAAGAAGACATGTATTTTTGATGTAAGAAAATATTCATTCAGTATCAGGGTAGTTAATTTTTGGAATGGCTTGCCGCAGGAGCTTTTTGAGTGTGATCCATTTGGAACATTTAAGAAAGGATTGGATAGGTATATTGACGGTTTGGGCGTCATATAGTATATTTTTTACTAAGCTAAATTGTCGGGTTTTTAGTTAGTTAGATATGGAGAACTTCAGGCGGGGGGATCTCCTCAACATCCTTAATGGCCTTCTAGCATACCTGCAGCCCGGGCTTCTGAGGGGGCGAGTTATGCTCGTTCCCAAGGTTCCTGAGCCTGTGGTTTTTGGTGATTTCCGACCGATCTTTGTCCTTCCGGTTGTGGTAAGGCTGCTCCACAAGATCCTGGCTAGGAGATTGGGGGCGGTTAACCACAACCCTTTTCAATCTGGGTTCAGGTCGGGCCGGTCTACGTCCCAAAATATTTACCTTCTGCAGAAGGTCTTCGAAACAAGGCGCGACTAGTGTGTCACTTTCATCGACTTCAAGCGAGCCTTCAAATCTGTTTCGCACAATGAGTTTCTCTCTTGTGGGGGCTAGGCTTGGCCCCTCGCTAGTCACTTACTTAAGATTGGTGTACCAGGCAGGGTTGGCAAAAAACCCATTTTTGGGCAGGTACCGGCTGGGTGAATCAGGGCAGAGGAGTTCAGCAAGGGGATCCTCTTTCGCCGGTTTTGTTTAATATCGTTCTGGACTACATCTTGTTGCATGCACCCCCTGATGTGGGTGTCCCTTTGGGGGGCCAGTCGGTGTCATCTCTGGCCTTTGCGGACGATGTTGTGCTCCTAGCCTCTTCACGGCTAGGAATGCAGGCAAACCTGGTTGCTCTGACGAGGGCAGCGAGATCCTTGGGTCTCGATTTCAGTTTCCACAAGTGCGCATAGGTTGGTCTACGCCAGCTGAGTGAGACCAGAACGTTCGTTCACGACCACATTCCATTTGTGGTTGAAGGAGCAAACATACCGACGATGAACTCGACAGATGTTTACAAACACTTAGGAGTTCGGGTCACGTCTTCTGGTGTAGCGAAATGGTCCTTGGGGGACTTGAGAGATAAGCTGAGGAAACTCTCCTCGGCTTCCCTCAAGCCGCAACAGAAGTTGAATCTTTTCGCCAACTTTCTGATCTCCAAATACACATATCGGTTGAGACACGAGCGTCTTACTATCAGGACGCTTCGTGAAGCTGACAGAATGGTTCGGGCTGAGCTGAGGAAGTTCATGAAACTACCCTCGGACACTCCGGTTCCCATGTTGTCAGCCGCCTCTAAGGGTGGACTGGGGATTCCGGAGTTTGAGCAGTCAATCTGCTCCCAGATTGAATCATTGAAAGCCGAGATGGAGCGACAGGGTGGCGTTTGGACCCTGGCCGCTTCAGCTATCAGAATACCGGTCTCGTCGAGGACGAGGAGGCTCCAAGTAGTGGAGTTTAGAGACGGACTCGGTCTGGCGGGTGCTACGAAGCAATCGGGCTGTTACAGCTGGATTGCGGACGGCACTCGCCTGATGCGAGGTTCAGTGTATGTCGATTCCGTAAAGATCCGACAGGGCCTGATTGCTACGCGAGAAAGATCTAACAGAGGACGTGACGTCCCTGCCGCCGCGATAAGATGTGATCTGGGTTGTCCCAGGGTAGAAACCTTGGGACATGTTCTCCAGGAATGTCCGGCGGTAGCCCCTCTTAGGACGGTTCGTCATGATAACTTGAACCTCCTATTAAAATCTGAGTTGGAGAAGAGGGGCTGGCAAGTCCTGCTGGAGCCTGCCATTCCCACTCCAGCGGGCCTGCGAAAACCTGACTTGGTTTTCTGGGATGAAGGGACTGCCCTAGTAGTTGACACTACGGTAGCGGCAGATGCGAACGCGTGCGCCCTTGATGTAGTCGTCCAGCGGAAGGTCGACTACTACAAGGTGCCTGCTATTGAAGAGTGGGTGCGCGCGCGTTCAGGACGAGCTGTCATCGAGTTCAGTGCTGTGGCCTTCAACTGGCGGGGCGACTTGGCAGGGAGGTCGCACGCCTTGTTGAAGCGGTTGAAAATGGTGAAGTCCATCAAGCTGCTAGAAGTGCGCTTGATGGAAGGCAGTGCGGCGATCTGGCGGTTCTTTAACAGTGCCGCCGGTGGATGGGGCTAGGCTCCATGTTTGTCTTCGGGGCTGGAGCTTTCCGAAGACTCTCGCCCGGCACGTTACCCGCCCGTGTCGTAAGAACTCTGTATATAAGTGAGTGACAGTTCTCCCCTGTAGATACACAGTCGTGTAAATACGAGGGGATGGAGATTTAGGGATCATGGAGTTGTGTAACTCCGCACACTTGGTGCTGGTAGGTGATGGGAGGCGGGGAAGTAGTAGAGCTTTACTGAACCAGGACTTTCAATAATAATATATCACAATACAAGAGATAAGTCTTCAACGATGAAATACTCAATAACTGATAGAATCCTCACGAATAATCGTATTCCAAGAATAGAACCAAAATCCGAACCCACTAATAGTAAATAACCTTCTATTTATGGTTTTCCACCGTATCCAGGATGTCAGGTGTGATGTTACCTTGTGAGTCCTTCTTCCCACGAGACAATTTTCTTTTTCAAAATTAAAATTCTTCTTAAGATTTTTTCAAATAAAAATCATATCTAAAATATTTAAATTAATTACTTTTGCCAAATAAATATTTCTTCCAAATAAATAAATAAATCTTTCCGTAGTGTTCCGCGGAGCTCAGAATCTCATTTTCCATAGTCCTAATATCATAACACATTATCACAAGATGGTATTTTTGTCAGTAAATAATGCGACAATTCCCGGAATTCTTTTTATTCTATATACAAAATAAAATTGGTCAAATTGTCTAGGGTATGATTCTACAATGTAATCTTCACTTCAGATACAAAGTACGGTGAACAATCACAAAGTCTTTCTACTTCCAAGATACTTCTAAGTCACGGATAGACTCCACAGACTCTCAGTAGTCCTTTACTTTTAGAAGTTAATTCTTCTCCAATAAATACTAGTTTCTGAATCAAGTTGAAGTCGTCTTCAATATCACGTAGCGACTTCTCAATATATATATATATATATGACTTTCCTTCAAATAATTTCTAATATTTTCCTCTCTGGTTACTATCCAATCCTTTCTATACTATTTCCTTCTGAGTAATCACAAGACTTTCTAAATCTCTTCTCAAGAACAATATCCCTTGATTATCTTCTAAATGAATCAACAATTATTCAACCTGAATTCTTCTAATGTCTCACTTTCGTAGTAGAGCTTTAATGAATCAGGACTTTCTAATAATTAATCACAAAACACGAGATAAGTCTTGAACGTTGAAATACTCAATAACTGATAGAGTCCAAATAAAGAATCGTATTCCAATGATAGAACCAAAGGTAGAACCAGGTAATAACAAATTACCTTCTATTTATGATTTTTCACCGCATCTAGGATATCAGGTGAGAAGTTACCTTGTGAGTCTTTCTTCCCACGAGACAATTTTATTTTCCAAATTAAAATTCTCCTTAAAATATTTTCAAATAAAAATCTTATCTAAAATATACTCAAATAAAAATCATATTCAAATTAACCATTTTTGCCAAATAAATATTTCTTCCAAATAAATAAATAAATAATTCCGAAATGCTCGACGGAGCTCAGAATCTCATTTTCCATAGTCCCAATATCATAACATTAAGAAAGAAAACAGGTTTTTCTTTTAACTAAAACAATAATATTTCACGTTCCGATTCTCGTCAGGTAATCCGCGGCGGTAATTTTCATACCCTTAATTGATTCCAGCCTAAACTTGTACTTCTGTAGAAACAATGCCCACCTCATCACTTTTGCATTTATGTACTTAGTCTTCTGCATATACATCAGCGGCTGATGGTCCGTCTGCAGGACGAATTCCTTCCCATATAAATAATTGTCGAACTTTCGCACCCCAAATATTATGCCTAGCCCTTCTTTTTCCAAAGTAGAATAGGCTTTCTCTCTCGTAGATAGTTTCTTACTCGCATATGCTACAGGGAACAGTCCGTCGTCGAACTGCTGCAGGAGTACTGCCCCTATAGCCATATCGCTCGCATCAGTTTGGAGTACGAATGACTTCGTGAGATCGGGAAGTCGTAGTATGGGCTTACACACTAACGTAGTTTTTAAGACGGTGGAGTCGGAGTCGGAGTCGCGAAGTCGGGTCGGTAATTTTTGAAGAGGGTGGAGTCGGAGTCGAGTCGGAGTCGGTACATTTCAGCAGGTTACGCGCAGCGGAGTCCCGGAGTGGAGTCGGTAACTTTCAAGATAGAGTTGCGAGTCGGAAAATTTAAACTGAGACAAAGTAAAATTGTGACTTTCCCTCGCACGAATGACTTCAATCACTTCCCATGCCAAGTTATTGACTTTCGACTTCCACATAACAAAATGTTCAATTGCAAACTTCGAAGATTTTAACCAGCACCTTATGTTTCAATATTGGATTATATCTAAGTAAATATCGAAACCGTTTAACGCCATATGACCCATCTTATAGTGGAGAGAGTATTCGAAGGAATAAAAGACTCCATGGTACGAAGAGAATTTTTTCTCTTCATTGACAATGATATTATACTAGCTGTTGTTTATATTGATCCAATCTACAGGGTAAGCTTAACTGAAGAAGAACAACAAAAAGCTAAATCTGCACTTTGCAATGTGGCCATTTGTATTAAAGGGTTGCAAGAAGTTAAGAAGAAAAGGATACATCTCAACAATATTGTAGTGATGAAACTCCAACTATTTCCTTACCTACCTTCTCAAGTCATTCTTCAGAAAGTTCAGAAAATTAGTATGAAAAGCTTCTAGATACTGAAGAGCTTAGTCGAAAGCGTCGATTGGTTCAAGAAAAAGGTCAAGGTCCTTCCCAATCCTTACACAATATTTCATAACTTTAAATAAAATTTTTTGCTACACTGAAAGAAGTTGAAAAATTTTGTGTAACTTCGAAGAGTATCAAAACAATGTACAAGAAGCTGAAATTGCTATTACTGCTCTAACTCCAACGCAAGTTAGCGTGGAACCGCTTTTTCTGCTCTTCGCATTATAAAATCCGACCAAAGAGGAAAAATGAAGGAAAACCTGGCAGATGCTATTCTATTTTT